>CAXHSM010000220.1:0-127000 GCA_964019185.1 Maratus speculifer | reverse complement strand
CGCTTTTAAAAATTCTCTTTACCTCTTTTAAAATATTTCGATAATTGGAAATGTATTTTATGTCTAACTGTTTAGTAATTAGTTGTTGGACATAATCGAGAGTGGTCACCTTGTATATAGATAACTAGGCCACAAAAAAGTGCCTTACAAGTAGTTGCACTGAAAACATTTATTTATTTAAAAGTTTTAAACTGTACTTACATAATGGTATTTAATGATGTATTGAAAGCTATAGATAAGTGTATTAGACCATAAAATAATGCCAGTTAGCAAAAAGATCTAAAAAAAAATAAGAAATTATTCCGTTATAAACAGGTTCCGCTTTCACAGATTTTCCCTTTTATTTCACATCGTTTATAGTGTAACTAAAATATAAGTGACTTTTTCGAGATTCCTTGGATCAACTTATTTGTTGTTTTCAAAAATGCTACTCATTTGAATTCAAAGAAATTTCTACAAATATTGTTATGGCTACTAATTTTAAAATATGGAAAAGTAATGCGCACATTTTATTTTACCTGATAAAAACAAGTTGAAAAAAAAAGAAAAAAAAATTTTGAACATTGCATTTTGATAACAATTTTTATAACATGTACTTATATCACGTTGATAAGTTTATTACGCAGGATTCATCTTGTCATACAATGCTTTTCGATAGTAAAATTTTTGTGTTTGATATCAAAGGTATTTGCTAATGCCAAATGGAATAATTTTCACTTTTATTTTATTTTATTTTATTTTATCTTATATTATAATGCGAGCAAAAATTGTGTGTGTGTGTGTGTGTGTGTGTGTGTGTGTGTCTGTGTGTGTAAATTTTATCTCAAAAACGGCTCAAACGATTTTCGCAAAAATTTGGATTTTATCATTTTCGGGCACGAGAAGACCATTGGGCTAGGTCACATGTTCGAGAAAATTCGATTATTGGGTCATTTTGGGTCATAATGGGTCAAGATCAAGCTATTTATATCTAGAGAACGGCTGGATCGATTTTAAGAAAATTTTCTATCCTATCGTTTTTTGGAGCGGCAAAACTATTGGGCTGGGTCACATGTTCGAAAAATTTCCATTAGTGGGTCATTTGTGGGTCATTATGGGTCAAGCCATTTTTATCTAAAAAACGGCTCTAACGATTTTGACCAAATTTTATATTGTATCGTTTTGGATTACAAGAAGACCATTGGGTTAGGTAACATGTTCGAGAAAATTCGGTTAGTGGGTCATTTTTGGGGTCATTGTGGGTCATGCTATTTTTATCTAGCGATTTTCTCATGCAATTTTGACTAAAAATTGCATTCTATGGTTTTCGGGCACGAGAAAAACATTGGGCTAGGTTACATGTTCGAGAAAAAATTTTAATGGGTCATATTGGGTCATTAAGAGTCTGGGTCGAGCTATTTATATTTAAAGAACGGCGTGATGGATTATAACGAAATTTTGTATGTAACAGTTTTTTGACATGAGGAAACTAATGGGCTAAATCACATGTTTGAGAGATTTCGACTATGAGGGTCATTTGTAGGTCATGATGGGTCATAATGGGTCATGGTCAAGCTATATCTAAAGAACAGGTGGATCGATTTTAACGAAATTTTGTATGCAACATTTTTTTGGTACGATAAAATCATTGGACTAGGTTACATGTTCGAAAAATTTCGATTAATGGGTCATTTTGGATCATAAAGGGTCTGGGTCAAGTTATATATAATTAAAGGCCAACAGGATCAATTTTAACGAAATTCTGTATGTAACAATTTTTAGAAACGAGAAAACTAATAGACTAAGTCACATATTCGAGAGCTTTTGATTATAAGGGTCATTTGTGGGTCTTAATGGGTCAAGGTCAAACTATATCTAAAGAATGGGTGGGTCGATTTTGACGAAATTTTGTATACAACATATTTTTGGCATGAGAAAATCATTGGGGTAGGTCACATGTTCGAGAAATTTCGATTAGTGGGTCACTTTTGGGTCATTCTAATTTTATCTAGACAACGTTTCGCGCAATTTTTGACTAAATTTTGTATTTTATCATTTTTGGGCACAAGAAAATCATTGCGTTATGACAGATTTTTGAGAAAATTCGATCAATGATTCATTTTGGATCATAAGGGGTCAGGGTCAAACTAACTATATTTAAAAAACGGCTCAATCGATTTTATCTAAATTTTGTATCTAATGTTTTTCGGCATGCTAAAACTAATGAGCTAGGCCACACGTTCGAGAGATTTTGATTATAAGGGTCATTTGTTGGTCATGATGGGTCATGCTAATTTTATATAGAAAATGGTACTCACCATTTTGACTATACTTTGTATTATATCGTTTTTGAACAAGAGAAAACAATATGGCTTGGACACATGCTTGCGAAAATTCGATTAGTGAGTCATTTTGAGTCATAATGAGCTAGGGTCATTCTAATTATATATAACAACGACTCAATCAATTTTACTTAAATTTTGAAACAAAACGTTTTTTGTCGCGAGAAGACTATTGGGTTGAGTCGCATGTTAAACAAAATTATATTAGTGGGCCATTTCGCTTCATTGCTGAATGCTGCCAAGCTAATTTTACCTAAAAAAATGGCTTAAACGATTTTGATTCAATTTTATATTCTACTGTTTTTGATTACCTGAAGACCATTGGGCTATGTCACATGATTGATCAAATTTGATTAGTGGCTCATTTTGGGTAATACGGGTTAGGGTCACGAGAATATGGCAACAGCCAATAACTTGGTGATATTTGACAAAATATTGGCGACATATGGCCAAAAAATCGACTATAAAAATTACGAAAACCAAAACACGTATTTGGAGCCAAATGAAAGAATGCCTCCAAATTTGGCTATATTTAGCAAAAAATATTGTCTTTCAGAATGTAAATAATTTTTTATACATTCTTAAGAGGATTCGAGATGCATGGTTAAACCAACCAGAGTCGAGCTAAAAAAGTGATTTAGATCGATGTCCTTTCGTTGTAAATTTTAAAATAAAGTAAAATTTATAAACATGCGCATAAAAACATAGTTTTCTTATTGATTGTTTTTCTAAATAATACTATTATAAACATGTTTTACAGTAATAATACAGAGTTAATGATACAGTGAAAATACTATATCGAGTTGAACACAAAGTTAATTTTGACCGAGCTAAGCTCGGTCTCCCCTGCTAGTGTTCATTAATCGTCCATTTTTATTTACCCATCATACGTAGTATAGGAGTCTTGCAATCGTTTTGAAAATCGAAAAAAATTTTTTGACGGATTTACACGTTTCGGACACTGAAGATTCCGAAAAACATATTTTTAGAAAAAAAAATTTGCCGTCCGTCCGTCTGTGTGTCTGTCTGTAACCGCTCTATCTCCCGAACAAATTGAGATAGGGACTTGAAATTTTGTATGTTCTTAGTATGTAAGAATGGGACGAAACCTATTTAATATCAGTAACCTCGATTATCCGGAACTATTTTTTTCAGACTCTCGAAAAATTCGGTCTGATGAAAGGTATATAAAAATTTTCTAACTTTTTTATTTTAAGGAGTGGACGTAAAAGGCAATAAATTAACACAAATTTTACATAAAAACAGAAGTCGATCGGATTATTAGTTGTCGAGATATTTCTAATCCAGTTTTCTACATTCTTTGATTTTTCATGACCCTGTATTTCATTCAAATTTCAATTCAAAGATATCTTTTAATTGCAAATGAGACACGTAATTCTATGCAAGAAACCGTTAGTGAATATGATAATCATTTTTAGAGTCATAAGGATGTTTCTTTTATGCAATTCAGTGCTACTTGAATAGTTTGGCGTTTCATACAATTTATCGAAATTGGTTCATCAGAAATTCATTAATAGAGCATGATGATGTGTTAAAAATACTTAAATATACGTTTATATTTTGTTTTGGAATTGTAATGCATTTTATAAATTGTTTACATATGTTACGTTTTCATATATCATGCATATCCATGATGGGTAAGTATTACGGTGGCCTCCAACGACTAGTTACTATTAAATTTGTGCTTTATAAACTTCGACTGTAATTTTTCCAGTAAGAACCATTTATGGGTATTATCAGTTTTAATCCTTTCGGATCTGGTGTACTATTAATGGTATATGTCTTTTCATCGAATATTATTATCTCTTAACAATTATTTTATTACTTTCTACATATAGGACTGATACTATATGTCTATGTCTTTCTTATTATGACTTCATTTGTGATTTGACAGTTAGTAATAACAATACAGTTTACTTATAAACATGTACTGGACAATTGCACCATAAAATTTAACTACTAAGAATGTATTTATTAAAAATACAAAACATTGCTCAATGGTGCACAAAACAAGAACTTTATAATTTATCCTATAATATACCAAGAATATGGCATAAGATAATAAAATCTTAAATTTGCATCTCTTTGCAATATTTTAATTTTTATTCACGTGTAAGTGGCAACATTTTTTAAACTTTTGATTCATTTACATTTTATTTTATTAGAAATATTATCTCTCGATCAGGAAGCAAACGTTTAGTCATTTTATTATCATATTTTCCTGAAGACGGCGCAAAATGTTGACATTTTTATTTTATTTTAATTGTACAAGTTCATATTAAAGTTCTTGTTTTGTGCACCATTGAGCAATGTTTTGTATTTTTAATAAATACATTCTTAGTAGTTAAAAGTTTACTTAATTCTCTTTGCACCGTTGGCGGTTCCTTTATTTCATACATATGTTTCATTCTTTAAATTTAAAATATAGATTACTTTTCTGAACGAATCATGCGTGAGGAAACAAAAAACACTAAAAAGTTGTAATATCTGTTAAACCCAAAAAACTGTAGTCCACAAAACTTTTGGCCCCAATTTGTGCAGATTATAGAACTTTGACTGTATATATTAAACCCTGTTGTAAGACGATATTTTCCAAACGTCACCAAAAACTCATCCTTAGCCTATTATCATATAAATATGAATTGAATAGCGCATAAAATAATTACATTCGTTAGATTTGAGATAACGATATAATCTTTAAACATCAGTAAGTCTGTTTGGATAGCCATGATTAATATTATTAAAATAATCATAATTTTGTTCTCATAATGGAAAGAAATTTGCAGTCGAAAGTGTTAAGGAACTAAAATTATGAAGATTTATTTCTTTATCAAAGGATATTACTTTAATTACCGAGCAGAAAAAGAAATTTGAGAATGCATTGCCAAACTAAAAAGCTTCGGAACTTTTTCATTTTAAATTTTTTTCGAACGTTTAAAAAATTAAATAAAAATTTCCTTTGCTCAAAATGCTCAAAAGCGGGCACCAGTTCCTAATTTTGTAGGTATTATCACGTCATCAAGTTACGCTCTAAAAATTTAGGCCATTATAGGTACAGATTAATAAATTAAGAGTATCCATGTCTGCCTCGTCATATCAAATGAGCAGACAACAAACAACAAAGTTGGTAAAAAATGAGCAGAGCGAGACACCAGTACTTAATTTTGACGGTATTATTCCATCATCCAGTTACGGCCAGACCATTAAAGGCATAAAAGATACAAATTAATACAAAAAAAATATTCCAGTCTGCCTCGTCATATTTTGGTACAAGATGAACAGCAAAAGGGGCGGTCACCCCGGACACGGAAATTTAGGGGACGCGAAATTTATACTGTCAATGTCATTTTTCGGCTGCCACAAGAAAAAGTTGGGGAGAGGGGGGCACCTAATTGAAACTTTGCCCCCAGGTACAGCCGCCTCTTCGCACGCCTCTAGACGCCAATTCTTAATTTTTGGCGGTATTATCAAGTTGAGTTACAGTCTGAAAATTTAAGATATTAAAGATACAGAGCCGAGAGCACAAAATCCAATGTTATCAAGCACAAGAAAAAGCCCTTTTATTTTATGGAAGAGTAGTAATAAGGGAATCCAATGATCCATGTCTGCCGGAAGTGAAGTGGTGCATAAGTCAAAAATTAATACCACTAGTGGTTCACTCATAGGTTTAGCATTGTGTTTGTCCTGCAATCAAAATTATGAAATATGGAAAATTGGTTGCAGCCTGTGATATCACTTGTAGGCGAGACCAGGATTGAGGAGGTTAAAGATACAGCTTAGACAATACAAATATTTCAGTATGCCTCGTCATATCTTAGTATGGATGAGCAGAAAATTAATTACTGATAATTATGAATTTGTATTCCCTACACCCTTTCTGCTCATCTCGCACCAAGGTATGACGTGGCAGGCTTGAATATTTGTATTGTACTACCCGGTCTATTTAATATGTTAAATTTTCAAACCGTAACTCAATGGCGTGATAATGCCGCTAAAATTAAGAACTGGTGCCCTGCTCTGCTCATTTTGTATCAAGATATCACGTGGCAGACTGAAATATTTTTATTCTACTTATCGGTAACTTTAATGTGCCAATTTCTTTTTTTTCGTAAATAGATGAAGTAACAGTTCCGTCAAAATGGGGAATTAGCACCCCGTTCTTCCCGTATTGTAGCAAGTTATGCCGAATTACTCTTTTTTTTCACGTAATGTAAATGAACTTTTATTAAAATGATAATCCATCTTGAAAGTCGATGTTGAAGTAATACAGCGCAATGTAATATGAAATATTGTGTTTGAACTGCATAATATGGCATCTTTTTTGTTATATTTTTTTTCTGCTGGAGATTTCTATCATAATATGTGCAGGCAGACTAAAATAGTTTAAGAAAAAACTTAATTTAATTTATAATTTGCCATCCATTTGATCACGAAATTTTACAACATGATAGTGACGTCATAAAGAGGATCCTGCTCATATTGTACTAATAAATGTGGAAGCAGATCAATTATTAAATCGAAAAATAAATTCTCATTCTCAACAGTTCGAAATTTTCCGATACATTTCTAGACTCATTTTTAAAAGTAGAAACAGGAAACTTGCTGAGATGATTTTTGAAGTGGTGTATAAGGTGCAGTGTGATGTCATTTTTACCTGACTTTATTAGAATTTGATTGATAAACAATTAATTCCTCAGTTTGATCACTTTTTAGTTCCCAGGTCTCCAGGTTCGGAAATCTGTTCAAATTGCCAACTTCGACAGCATTTTTTGCAATATTTTCTACATTTATCAAAAAATTGTTAAACACGGCACATTATGTAGTTTCTAAATAAGAGATTTTGAAAGTTTGGTGCGTTTCAGAGAAAAAAAAGAATTTAAAAATAAATCTGAAACTAAGCGGTTTCGATCGGAATACGAGTATCGAAATATAGGAATACCCTTAATAATCGTATTTAAAATCATGGTTTTATCTCATAACTCGATAATGTAACTATTTCTGTCGCCGCCGCCATGTCGAATACTTCAAGTTAGGGTTAGGTATGACAGATTCAACTTGATTTCCTTTTACTCCGATAACTCCCAACAGCTTAACCAGTGACTGAGAGGTTCTGCTCTCCCATTGGTAGACGGAAAGTGCTAGATTCAGAAATAATCTTGCCCATCGGCCTAACCCTTCAGAGATTTCGTGGTTTTCTTTGAAATTTCGGTAACCTTGCGAAAATACGGGTTAGGTTATTTTAGAAAGACCGCCACAGAGAGCCAACGTCAGGCATCGGCCGTCATAAACAGGAACCACTACCCATTAGTAATGAATAGAGTACGAAAAAAAATCAATGTTTAATTTTAATATTTTGTGAAGTCTTCAGAAATTGAGATTTTTTTGCTAATTATTATTATTATTGTAATAAATACTGCTCGTTGTTTTAAAATTAAAATTTGTTCAGAAACTGAATATCAAGTTTTTAAAAAAATGATCATTTGTATTTATAGAAATTTCTTACTATTTTTAAAATGGGCTTATCTACAATACAAACTCTTTAACAATAAAATCTGCATTCTGTTTGTTTGTATGAAGTATTGCAGATGAAATGAAATGCAAGTGAAAATTCCGTCATTTTTGACGGGGTTATATACTAGTTTAATATAAACAATGTTTTGATTAATGATCTTCATCTTTATTTTGCACCTCTTCATAAACACCATCTTCATGTCCTGGCATCCATTCGGTAAAATGTGTGGCTAGCCAAACTTAGCCACCAAATATCAATATGTGGTACTACTTAGTTATCTCGTCGACCAATTTCGCCAAATTGTACAAATCGCTACATTAATAGCTAAATTATACATATTGAGAGGATTTTCATTTTAAATGACGAAAAAACAATTAATTAGTTGAATATTCATCAAAATACAAAAAAAAAAGAATAAAATAAAAGAAAAGAAATAAAAATAAAAATCACTTAATGACATTTTAAACACGCATATCGTATTTAATGTTAATGAATGTGATATTCACGATCATCCATTATTGACATTTAATCTTGTAGTTTGGTGATAGTTTTTTGATCGACGGGATAACCAAGTAGTACCGAATACATTTTTACAAATCCATATTGTCGATAACTCATTTAAAAGATTCACAAACTCAATAAAAACTCATATTTAAAAAACTCTATGAACTGTATTTATTTAACTAGCTCACAACTCAGCCGCTCATGGCTACGTTCTCTTAAAAAAACATTCTATTAACTCATAAAAACAAACGCAGACGATAAAAATCGTTGCCAAAAGTACACAGAATAAATACGACCGAACATACCCCGGCCCCCGTTGAATAATTTTCATTCAACCACAATTATAATACATTATTACACATGAAATTTTTAAATAAATAATACAACACATACTAATAAACAATAAATAGCAAATTAAAATGAATAACAATTACTTTTCCAAGGGTAATAAACATATTTTTGACACTGGTCTCTTAAAAAACCCTCGTTGTGTTTTCACTATTACTACTCTTATAATTCCGTCATAACCTGGAAATAACTCTACAATTCTACCTAGAGGCCAGTTGCAAATAGCAACATTGTCCTCCTTTATAATTACTAAATCATTTATTTTTACATATTGTTTTTCAAACATCTAAAATTCTGCAATCATTATGTACGGATGTGCACTCATGACATCTTAGACTCAAATTAAATTTACTCTAAATGATGCAAGAATTTTATCTCATTTATCATATTTTAACTGAAAAAATAACTCAGAAATACTTTATTTTAAAAGTATTTGAAGAATAAGGAACTCGATTTTATCAAAACAAAACTCTAACATTCGGAACAAAATGGATGTCATTTAAATAACTCAAATAGCATAAATCCACTCTCAATACACACTTTATATTAATATTTACTTTGATAATACATAATATATTCAATAAAATAGAAATTAACTTAATTTTTCACATTTACACTCAAAATAATTACATATCAACTATATGTAATTCAAAATATCTTATAATACACACTGCATTAAAAAAATATAAACCATTTTACAATATTTATAACATAAAATATGCAATAATTGTGAATTTATTTTGCACATATTGCAAGACCATTTAAAGGTCTAAACTTTCTGCCTAAACACAAAAAAGTAAAGCTTGTGGGCCTAAATGTAAATATCGTTTATGAAAATATTCTACTATCATCTGAGTAAGTTTACTTTTATTATGTAGTAAAATTGGACATTTTTGGTTAGCATTTAAGTTACTGTTTGCTAACCTACCTCCTACTCTAAGATGGCCTGCTTTATCAAGAAATGGGTGAAGATTTCTTATCTGACTATTATTATTTACCTCACCTGATTTTTGCAAGGATTTTATTTCCTTGTCAAAAAATTCTCGTTGAACACTTTTTAACAAAAAATTTCTGCCTTGTTGAGCTCCTCGAGGTCTAAAGGACCCTCTTTTCTTTCTTTTTTACAAATGCTAAGAAACCTGAAAATAAATCCTAAAATACGAATTATCTTACAATAATTATTACTTAAATCAATTATATCATGCATAAAGGTATTATTAGAAACTGTAAAAAAAGACATGTTTTTAAAGTCATTAGTTTTAAAGTTTTTCAATTCTTTTGAAAAGTCATTGGAATCAACTGCTTCAGGTATGGTTGTATTTGGATAGTCTTTTTCTTATAGGAACATTGGGCCACTCCACCACAACTCATTTGAGATTAGCTTATCAGGATTAATTCCTCTTGATAAAAGGTCTGCTGGGTTATGTTGAGAAGGAACATGTCGCCACTGCATCCCTTCAGTTAGCTTTTGTATTGTTGAAATTCTGTTCGCAACAAATGTTTTTAGTATGTACGGTTCTTTTTTAATCCATGACAATACTATCATAGAATCTGACCATAAGAAGATTTTGTTTATATTGATCTTGAGAGCAGAAATCACACGTTTAATTACTTTTGATAATAAAACAGATGCCCACAGCTCAAGTTTGGGAACAGTTAATTGCTTTAAGGGGGAAACTCTTGATTTACTTGTCACTAATTTCACTGACATTTCTCCAGATTCTGATACTGATTTGCAGTAAATTACTGCACCATAGGCTGCTTCGGATGCGTCGCTGAAACCATGTAACTCGATTATAATAGCATTTTTCAATAAAATACACCTACTAATTTCAATTTTGTTAATTAACTGTAGATTATCTGAAAACTCTCCCCATTCCTTAGCTTCTTTTTCCGGTAACAAGTCATCCCAATTTAATTGCAATAACCACAATTTCTGCATAAATATTTTCGCTTTAATTATAATAGGAGATACTAATCCAAGAGGATCAAACAAACTTGATATAATTGATAACACTTGTCTTTTAGTGACATTTACCTCATTATGAATTTTTACATCGAAACTTAAACAATCTTTTCTCGATTTCCACAAGAAACCTAATGTTTTGGATTCTTCTGAATCACCAAAGGGATATATCTTGTCATTTGCTTGGTAAAGTTGTGGAGCATTACTGCACCATTTATGTAATAACATTCCTCCGCTCTTTAAAATTTCTATTAATTGATTTTGGAGCTCTAATGCAGAACATAAAAAATCAGATCCAGATAAGATGTCATCCATATACATGTCTTCTCTCAGCACGGGTGCTGCTAAAGGAAACTTGTTTTCTTCATCCTTAGACAATTGAAGTAGTGTTCTCATGGCCAAAAAGGGTGCACTAACAGTACCATAAGTAACAGTAGTTAGTTCAAAATTCTTTATTGGTTCGTTTACACCTTCTTTCCATAAAATTTTTTGTAGTTTCCTTTGATCTGGATGAATAGAAATTGCTCTATACATTTTTTTGAATATCTGGAGTGAAAGCGATGATGTATTTTCTAAATCTCAGCATAATTGAGAATAAATCATCTTGTATTATACCCCCATTATACTGAATAGAATTAAGTGAGTTTCCTTTTGTCGTTAAAGAAGAGGCGTTAAAAAACTACTCTCAAAGGTGTTGACATACTTTTTTCTATTCCTCTATACACTCCAAGGTGGGGAATGTAATAGGATCCATTTTCTTCCTCGCTTTCGTTAACTTCGACCATGTGGCCTAACTGTTGGTATTCTTTTAAAAATCGGAATATAATCTTAAATACTCGGTGTCCCTTGCTAGGCGATTCCATAAAGAATTCAATTTTTTAATTACTATCTGTTTAGAACTTCCTAATGTAGTTGGATCTTGTTTTAGGGGCATTTTAACAACGTATCTGCCGTTTTTTTCTCGGGTATAATTTTCTATGAAATGTTTTTCACAAATTAAAGTCTCTTTGCTTTTTGGTTTTTCTATTTCGATATTTTCTATTTCCCAGAATTTTCGAAGTGTTTTATCTAAGTTAGTTTCTTTCTTTATTAAACCACAATGAACTTTATTTTCATTTTCTATTGGAAAACTTCCAGATACTACAAAACCGAAAACTGTGTCTTGCAGAATAAGATCAGAATTATTAATACGAATCTGTCCCGGTTTTAAAAGTTCATTGAAAATTCCTGCTCCGAGAAGCATATCTACATGTTCTGAGATATTAAATCTCTCATCTGCTAATATTACATTAGGGAAATCCTGTGCTGAAATTTCAATTGGACGCGAAGGGGTCTGCAGTTATTTTTGGAACTATCAAGAAATCTAAATTTTTTACAAAACTTCCATCTCTATTGCTTATTGATGCATTAACTTTATGATTTATTACTAAGGTGGCATCATTTCAACCTGACACCAAAATGTTTGTTCTCTCTTTTTTCAAATTCATCATGTCTATTAAATGGCAGGATAGAAAATTAGACTCGCTGCCTACGTCTAACAAACACTTTACTCTATATTTAGATCCCGATTCATCAATTAGAAAACGTATAACAGTTGAAAGTAAAACTTTATTCTTTTTATTCAAATAATTACTAATAAAAGTTTTCTGAACCAACTCTTCCGCATTAGCGTTTAACATTGATGTGCCATAATTTGCTAGTCTTGAATCTGAACATTCTCCTACATTTATTTTACCTTATGTATTATGTTCTGAAGAAACATATTCTTTCACATATGTATTATTATTTGTTTTAGGAAAATGAATAGTTTTATGATGTCGTTTCTTGCAGAAACAATTGTTCTTTGATGTACAGTTGGCTACAGAGTGTACATTTAAACAATTAAAACATAACTTGTTACATTTTATTATGTTTACTCTTTCATTAACAGATAAGTTTAAGTAATCTGGACACTTTGAAAAATGGTGCTGTTTGTGGCACAAAATACAATTTAATGTTTTAACATCAGTTAAAAATACTTTATTTACACTTTTGGAATTATACTTTCGATTAACACTAAAATTTTCAGTAAGAGATTTTCCGCGTGATGTAAAATATAAATCAATCTCACGTCCTAATTCTTCTGGTAAAAACCATTTATCTCCTTGTCTCACACTAACGTGAGAAGCAGTCTTCTTATCTAATGTTTCATATAATTTATCTGACACAATCAATTGTTTTAGACTCTCGAAATCGGACACATTTCTTAAATTTAGATAATAATTCCAATTGGTCATCAGTCGTGAAGCGAATTGTACATGAGTCTCATTTGGTACTTTAAAAGCTTTTCTAAATTGTTCTAGGCAAAAATAAGGTGTTGGTTGAAATTCTTTTAAGACTAATTCTTTTATTCTTTCATAATTATCGATATCTGTATCGTGTAAATAAGTTATAATGTTAGACGCTCTGTCACCTAATAAATTCAGCAGAATTTCTGCTTTATTTTCTTCGGAAACATTTTTAGTTTTGAAAGCCCGTTCTAAAGAAGAAAAGAAAAAACCCCATCCTTCAGGCTTAGTTGGAACTTTTACAGTCAAAGTTTTAATACTTTTTATTATTTGATCTAACGATTCCATTTTTACTTCCCTTTCAGTAATAACAGATTTAGATTCAGATTTAATTTTAGCTAGTTCCAATTCATTTTTTAATCGTTCAAATTTAATTTTTTCGAGATCAAACTGCTTTTGCTCCATATCAATTCGCCTTTGCTCTTCATTTTTACGACTCTCAGTTATGGTGTTAGCTATTTCTGTTACAAAAGCCGGTTTATTTTTATATATTTCGCTATTTTCAATGATATCGTTTAAATCAGTTATAGTCATTTTATCATTAATATTTAGATTTATTTCAGTGGCTATTTGCCTTAAATCCTCCTTTTTTGCTCCTTTAAACATTTTTTTAAAATTTATATATAACAGTACAGATAAGAAAAATCACTTTCACTTACTTTAAAATATTGTTTTCGTATTCAACTTCTCATTTCACCAATCATACTTCTTGAATTCGAATAATTCAGAAAGTTACGCGTTGCACTTTATAATAGCTGATCCTTCGTGGTCGGCGGACCACAATTTATGTCGATAACTCATTTAAAAGATTCACAAACTCAATAAAAACTCATATTTAAAAAACTCTATGAACTGTATTTATTTAACTAGCTCACAACTCAGCCGCTCATGGCTACGTTCTCTTAAAAAAACATTCTATTAATTCATAAAAACAAACGCAGACGATAAAAATCATTGCCAAAAGTACACAGAATAAATACGACCGAACACATATAATGTTACATATTTACATGCTTATGGTCTATTATACTTTCAATATGACGTAATATTTGTTTTAAAAAAATCTATCAAGCTATTTATTTTATTTTCAGTTAATCTTGCTAATACTCAATTTTTTTTTAATTTGTCAAATTATTTTTTTTTTCACGTGCAAATCTTGTAAGAGTAAAGTAATTGTAACACATTAACTAATCAAGAGTTTTACTCTTGATTAGTTAATGTGGAATAATTAATACAATTAATTATATAAAAATATAATATCTACATCTGTTTTCTATGGGTGCGATGAGGTTCTTGATCAGTATTTTAGAGATTATCTCTCTAAAAAGTGATTTATCAAAATCCTAAAAACATAAAAAAAATAATGCAATGCTTTGTTTGGAATATGTTCGAGACATGCTCAGATGGATTTAAATGGGTAGCCATGCTGGCCACTACCTAAGCTGTTTTGTTTGTTTTCTAACATAATAAACCTGAACAGTATTTCGCTTTAGCATGCATTAAATAAAAGGAATGGGTAATGGCTGTAATGGCTGTAGCGTAAGGTATGACACAAGATCTGAATATCGCGTCTGCATAAGCTCTGAGCCGTTAAAATGTCATCTTAAGTAATTTACAAAGCTGAATATATATATATATATATATATTTTTTTTTTTGGCAAAATTTGCAAATTAAAAAACGTCAGTGTGGACTCGATTATGCAGTTTTACCCAAATAAATTATTAGATAAAAAAACTTGCCAATGACAATTAAGTCATTCCATGTCAAATCAAACAAAAAAATTCAATATTCAACTTGACGTTTTTAGATTTCGATGAAACTGCAAGAAATCCTTTTCTATGATGATATAAATTAGAGAATATTTTTATTTTTTTATTTATTGCTTTAATTTTTCATACAATTAATTTCTTAAACTCTGAAAAATCATCATTTTTTTATCTTAATTGGATTAGGAATTATGAAATAAAAGCTAAAAAGTACCATACAAATCACAAATAAATAACAAAATAGACAGAATTACATTGTTATTTTAATGGTAATTTTTAGCTTTTATTTCAGAATTCCTGATCTCATTGAGATCTCATTTTAAAAATTTCAGATTTTAAGCTTATAATATTACAACAAACATACAATTTTTTCAAAATTTTTAAAAATAACGAAAAAATTTTAAACTTAAAAAATATATTTCTTTTACTATGCCTAGTCAACTTGTATATCAAATTATACCTTATAAACTCCACATTAAAATGAGTCATCATAAAATTTTCTACATTTGATATAACTTGAGAAAATCAAAATTAAAAATGTGTAAGCAAGCCAAAAAATGATGATTTTTCAAAATTTAAATAATAAATGATATAAATTTTAATACAGAAAAAATAATTATAAGCATATATTCTCATTTTTATCATCAGGCATTCGTGAAAGTTTCATTGAAATCTTAAAGTTTCAGGTTGAGTCACTGATTGATTTGGCATGGAATGACTCAATTGATCCCAGAAGAAATTTCATAATTTCGTTAATGAGTCACCGTAAAAATAATGCATTTCATAGTTTACTCAAGAAAAAAATAGATAATTTTGTCAAACAATTGCAGAATATCAGGAATTTCATCAATTACTTATTGGGGGGGGGAGGGGAGAGAACAGTCAATTGCATCAATGAATTAGGAAAAATGATCACAAATTTCATCAAACAATTGTAGGAAAAAAAACCCTGCAAACTTCATCAATGATTCACAATAATAAAATGAGAAAATTGGCGATCAGTCACGAGACTGCATTTAACATTAACAAAACAAAAAAAAAATTGTAGTTAATATTAACATTATGAAAATAAAACTTTGTAAAAAGAAATATGAACCAAAAATGTTTTAAGAGAATAATATCAACAATTTTTTTAAAACTTATTCAAAAAGTAATAAATTTCCATTTGAAAAAAAAACTTAGATTTGGAAGTTTTATGTTAAATGTTTTCTCTACTGAAAAAGCCATTAGAGATTCTCTTGTTTTAGGTATTTTCTTTGCACAAATACATTCCTTTTTTGTGACTACGTTCATGCACAACTAAGTATTTTTTAAGAGTAAATTCTTTTCCACAGGTGTCACATTTGTGCAGGTTTTCTCCAGTGTGATTGCGCATGTGAAACTTCAATGAAGATTGAGAAGCAAATCTCTTACTGCATGTCTTACAAACATGTGTTTTTTCTCGAGTATGAAGTGTCACATGTGTTTTACATGAAGACTGTTGACTAAATCCTCTCTTACAAATAGGGCAAACATAAGGTTTTTCCTGTGTGTGTACGTCGGTGTACAGTTAACCCAGCTTTTGAAACAAAGCCTTTCTCACAAAACTCACATATAAACTTTTTTTCTTGGTGAATTTGAGAATGATTAACCAAATACTTCTTTTGAGCAAAACTTTTGTTGAACACATTACAAGTGAAATTCTTTTTTCCACAGTCATGTAAATGCTTATTTAAACTAGCCTCAGTGGAAAAATGTTTTGAACAAATATGGCAGTTAAATGACTTTGATTTTCTATGAACACAAACAACAGAAGGATTTGTCAAACATATATCACAAGATGACTCTTCAGGTTCCTTTAATCCTCCATGTATGCGTTGATGGTAGGACAAACGATATCTTCGAGAAAAGCGTGACCCACACACTTCACAAACAAATGGTTTTCTATCAAAATGGATGAGTTGATGTCTACGTAAATTGTTTGGATTTGTAAATACCCTCTGGCATATGTTACAGACGAAAGATTTATTTTTGGCATGACCCATTTGATGATACTTTAAAGCACGAATATGAGGTAATCTCTTTTGACATATATCACAAGCATACGGCTTTATTTCTAAATGGGTTTGGCGATGCAATTGTAATGAAGATTTCCTTGAAAATCTTTTATGGCATATTTCACAAGCATAAGGCTTTATTTCTGAATGAGTTTGGCGATGCAATCGTAATGAAGATTTCCTTGAATATCTTTTATAGCATATTTCACATGTTAATGGCGGTATTTTATTATGTATTTCTTGGTGTTTTACCAATGAATTTTGTTCAGAAAATGTTAAATTACACTTGTCACAATCAAAACTTTTTCCTACTGCATGGACATGAATATGATCAAATAATTCATCTTTTGAACAAAATGTCTCTTGGCATACAACACAGTTAAATTTCTTTTCTGAATGAGATAATAAATGTTTTTCTAACTCCACATTTGAAAGACATTTCTTATTGCACACATGACATAAAAAAGATTCTTTTAAATTACAAGAAATAGAATGGACTCTTAAACTACTTTCACAAGAAAATAATTTTTTACAGACTCTACACAATAAATCAGGGTTTTCACTTGTTATTTTCTTATCATACACTGGATATTCACACTGAGTTTCATTTTCATCAAGATCTTCTTTTATTATACTAAAATTATCATCGCTGTTAGTACACTGTACATGTGACTGTTCAATAGAAGCTAGCTGGTAATCATAATCATTTTGGGTATTCAATAACAAAGTAGGATTAATTTTAAGTACTTCCTTGTTTTTCTTTTTAATGTGAGAAAGAGGAGTATTTTTCTTTTCATTATTTTCAAGATTTTTATCTAGATTTCGGTTTTCCCTAATTTCATCCATGGGAGAATCATAGGAGAACAATTGTTTTGTGGTTTGACAATCTTTAGTTTTATTTAAATTTTTCTCCTGACTTCACAATAAAAGAATCATTATATTTGCGTGGCTTTAAAAATGTTCCTTTAAGATGGAATTTGAAGAAAAACTGGCGTTGCATACGTTACAGTTGATATTATTTTTATTATAATGGCTGTGAAGATGTTCATCTAAGAAAAAAAATTTATAAATAAACTAGTACATACTATGCATTCAAACTCTTTGTTTATGAGGTGGGTAATTGAATGAATTTGCAGGTGAATCTTTGCATAAAATTCCTTTGAGCATAAATCACAAATTAATTTTTCATTATTTACATTCATATTTTTCAATAGTAAGTTATCATTTTCCTACAAGTCGAAAAAATTACATAATTAGTAAGGAATCTTGATAAACTAAAGTTGAATGAACTAAATCTTTTTGGTCATGAATTTTCTGGGTGTCCAATGCATTAGTTCTTAAGAAAAATGTGTTTTTTTAATTCATACATTAAATTTTTCAATGCTGTAACATTTTTTCCCCATTATTATTGACAGGAATCTTCAATGGTGTTACACATTTGTCTTTCACATTTGAAAATGAATACTTTTTTTATATATCAGCAATGTTGAGTTCCTGAAAGGAGAAAAACAACTTTTAACTGCAAGTTCACAATAGTTGAGACTAAGAAGTTCACACATTTAGAAAAAACAATCAAAACATTACTGTTAACAAATTAATGAGATACAATAATTTTCAAATACAATTATAAAATCTTAAGACATATTTTGTCACTTGTACACTATGACTAGATTATATACACGTGGAAATATCAATGTCAACAGTGCAATAGCCCTTCCTCCTCCTCCGATGATTTGATTCTATGTTTTCAATGATGAAAAAGGTGCAATCTTCCCCTCCCCCCAGGAGCCGCAGAAATCCCTCCCGGAAAAAAGTGTTTCAATTCAACACTGATTATGCCTATAACTGATAACACTATGCTGCTGTAAATTCAGCTGTTTCATTCAAAATTTCAGTTGAATGAAATGTCTATCAGTTACATTTTATGCAAAGTTGATCTTTGCTGAATACATTTTTACTGATTAAATAACTGCCTGTTACTTCAAAAACTTTAATGATATTTGGTGGCGTAAAAGCTTTTTAAAATGCATTTCCAATAACTTCCACTATGTCATATCATTGGCTTCAATTAATAACCAGGTAAGGCACATTTTTAATATTTTGAGTAATTAACGTTTAAAATTTTCAAAAATGTCCTTTTATCATTACTTTTATAAAGTAAATTAAAACTTGATAAATTTCACTACATTCAATTAGGTTATAAGAATCTCTTTTTTTGCCAAAATAGTTATATAAAAATGTTTTTTATTAATTGAGAACCAATAAAAAATGTAACTTTTATCTGGTTATTACCATTTTACATTTATTTTTAATGAATGTAAATTAAATTAAATTTAAATTTTATTTACATTTATTAAAATAATGTAATTATGAAATGAATTTATTAAAATAACGTACATTTATTACAATAAATATTAATAAAATTACATTTTATTAACATTTATCAAAATATTAAAAATGCGACTTACCTGGTTATTTATTACTTTACACATATAGATGGCTTAAAGAAATAGACGGATTATAGACGACTTAAAGAAATAAATAGAAATCTTATTTGATTATTTCTGTTACCGTATTTTCTGGTGTATAGTCCGCGGCTTATACAAGAAAAAAACATTCCAAAAAGCTGCTGCGGCTTATGCACGGTGCGGGTTATACAAAGTTTTTTTTTTTTTTTTAATTGGAAATCGTGATATTTTTTCTACAATTTTAAACCTTAAAAAATTTGAAAAAACATCGAAATTTGTAAATTTTTTCGCTATGCCGCGAAATTTAGAGAGTTCTCCCATGTTTGTAAAGGCTTTTTTTTTTTACTGCTTAAATACAGTTATTTCTGGGTTTGGAAGAACTGTCGCAACTATCGCCAAGTATTGCACTAATAGATGTATACTAGCTATGGTGTTTGCAGAGTACAAACTCCAAAATCCGGAACCCTTCCAATCTTGTTAATTCTGAATTTAAGATCATTTTTAGTTTATTTTTCAAAAAAAAAAAAAAAAAATGTACCGACCTTGTTGCAAAGAACAAAAAAAAGTGCGTGATTTATATCATTTTGGAACGATTCAGAGAAGTCGTTCTTTTTCGAAACGATTCCGATGAAGCGTTCCTTTACAGAGTCGTTTCATTTCGGAAGGAGTTCAAGGAATCTTTGCGGAATGAAACGATCCCGGAAATTTTTCGGGGTCGTTTCATTTCAGATAGAGTCCGACGAATCGTTCCTTTTCGGAGTTGGTACCTTTCCCGCTGAGCTCGATAATAACACGTAGAACTAACTCCCTATTCTGATACATTGAATCCAGCGGTCCGCCCATGAATACAATGCCAAAGATTTTCGGACGAAAATCTTTGGCAAAGCATAGATTTTCTCCCATAGGATAGTATGGGGTAGATATTTTCAAATTGGATTTTCTTTAAAAAAATATGACGAAATTGCTACAATTTTTACTGATATATATTCTTTTATTAAACATCTATTGATTTTACTTAAATTCATCACAAATTTTTTATTTGATATTAATTAAAAAGGAAATTTTAGTTAAACTCAACAAAAAATAATGAAACATTTGTTATATATTGCTCATAAAAATATCAAAAAGATATAGAAATAACCAAAAATAATAAGAGGTTTGCGATAAAGCTTCAAAAAATGCCTAAAATATTAAGAAAAAGAGTGGACTCATTACTAGCGCGCATCGAAAAGTGTGATGCGGTTCCGACGGAAAGTGGTTTGGCCGGATCGGCGAGTAGTCCCTCCGTATTACATATGGAGCTCAGTGCCTTACCCTGTTGCAAAGAATTAACTAGTTGGATGTGTCAATCCCAAAACTTTCTTCTATCTAATAAGTACATTTTAATATTTAAAAAAAAAAAACGCGGTGACCCCAAAGTTACTCACTAACGAATTTCCTCGAACATTTGACCTAGCCTAATGAGATTCTGGTATCCCAAAAGCCTAAAACGCAAAATTTAATTAATATTCTGAGAAAATGACCTTAGTAGTGCCTGATGTTGGGTATTTATACTAAAACCTAATAAGCATCTGTTTATGTCAAGACCTAACAGAATCTGAAATTTGATGGAATTTCGTCCATTAGTTCTTGAGATATAGTTATAACAAAAAATTTGCAAAACGTAGCACAGCAACACCATATCTTGGACAACTTATGCCAAAAAGTAAAAAAAGCGTCTATTTATGTTATGGTGTAAAAGAATCTGAAGTTTGATGAAATTCTGTGCATTAGTTCTTGAGGTATAGCTAGTTTAAAAAAAAAAACCCTGTAAAATATAGCACAGCAGCACCATCAGTTGAAGGATTTATCACAAAACGTAATCATCGTGTAATTATGTTATATGTCATTTTGTAACAAAATCTGAAGTTTGATGAAATTCTGTGCGTTGGTTGTTGAGATATAGCTATCGGTAGAATCGTGCAAAATGCAGCATAGCTGCACCACCTGTTGCAAGGTTAATACCAAAATGTAATAAGCGTCTAATTATGTTATATATTCTAGTGTAACATAATCTAAAATTTGATAAAATTCTCTGCATTAGTTCTTGAGATATAGCTATCGCAAAAATCGTGCAAAATGTAGCATAGCAGCGCCACCTATAGGGCAGTTCACACCAAAACCTTATCAGCGGCTATGTATCTCAAGGTATCGTGGAATCTGAAGTTTGGTGAAATTCTGTGCATTAGTTCTTGAGATATAGCTATCGTGAAAATCATGAAAAACGTGGCATAGCAGCGCCACCTGCTGGCCAATTTACACCAAAACATAATCAGCGTCAATGTATATCAAGGGGTCACAGAATCTGAAGTTTGGTGAAATTCTGCGTATTAGTCCTTGAGATATAGCAATCTTGAAAATCATGAAAAACGTAGTATAGCAGCGCCACCTGCAGGCCAATTTACAACAAAAACCAATAGGCACTAATTCATATCAAGGTCTAACTGAATATAAAATTTTATGAAATTTCGAGCATTAGTTCTTGAGATAGAGCGCCCACAAATTTCTTGTCACATACAGACAGACAGACTCACAGACAGACATTTTCTAAAAATAGTCGTAACGTGTTCAGGAACTTCTAAAACGTATAAATCCGTCGAAAATTTTCATGAATCCAATACTTTCTTCTTGTAAAGATAGAAGAAAGTAAAAAAAAGTGCGTGATTTATGTCATTTTGGAACGATTCAGAGCAGTCAGTCTTTTTCGAAACGATTCCGTGGAATCGTTCCTTTACAGAGTCGTCTCATTTCGGAACGAGTTCTCGAAATCGAACTTTTCCGGAGTCGTTTCATTTCAGATAGAGTCCGAGGAATCGTTCCTTTTCGGAGTTTGTGCATTTCGGGAACCAATGACCTAAGATACATATACATTTTATGTTCGAAATTTTGAATTTATCACCGATTTTTTTTTTAATTTCCGGAAAAATTTAAAAAATATATCACGCTTGTTTGAAAAAAAATGCGCGCAAATGCCGCATCGTTTGAAATTTTATCTGAAAACACATAAACGCCGCGGCGTGTCTTCCGAAAATTACGGTACTAATAATCTTAATTTTTTAGCCCAATTACTGTAGATATTACCGTAAAATCCCGTTAATCCGCCCTTCCCGGTCAAACGCCCCCTCCCCACTTTATAAAGAATTTGAAATTTTCAAAAAATCCTGAGAAAGCACCCTCCCTCCTGATTCTCAAAGGCGATTGAGAGTGGGATGAATCATTATGAAATGAACGAATCATGAATCTTTGATGAAATGTGCTTTTTTTCGAGATTTTTTAATTGATTTCATGCTTGTTTTGGCCTTTTTTTTAAAACAAATTTCTGCTTTTTTCTGCGTTTTTTCGACAGAATTTACGTTAAAAAAACCCCAAATTTTTTCAATTATCAAAATTTATGATTCATTCATTTAATCATGATTCATTCCTGGAAATTTTGTGGAACGATCGCGAAAAAATCCCGTGTAAGCGCCCCCTCTAACTATTGTACGATTTTTCGTCACGTTTTTGGGGGGGGGGGGGCGAATTAACGGTATTTTACGATATGCATCACGAAAAAATTTAGTAAATTTGTGTTAAAAATTATGACTAATGGCTTCTAATTTCGAACCCTGGTCGAAATATACGTTCGTAAATGGTGTATAGCCCGCGGACTATACACCGATGCATCTCCGCGGGTTATACACGAACTTTTTTACTACACTGCTCGATTAAGGGGTGCGGGTTATACACAGGGTGCGGGCTATACACCCGAAAATACGGTATTTAATTTTAAAACAAAGCAAGTTCACCAAACAGAATATAAACTTTTGCAAGAGAACTTAAAAAAAATTGTACTGAATAAATGCATGGATTTGAATTTGAATAACAGAATTTTATTTTTTTTTACTAAATGTTATTTTCAAAAGTATATTTTTTGCTTTTTGTAAAATGGGCCCAAATGAAAACAGACCTGGATCAACCTCTACTTCTAAATTTACTGGTGTTATAATTTCAATGGTTTTTTTTTTTTTTTTTTCAAACTTATGAGACAACCTTAATAACTTTATTTCAGTGATAGACAATAATGAGATGTTTTTATTGATTTTTTCGATTGTATAGACGTTTCAATGTCTTTCGACTGCATAAAATTTTTCTCGATGACTCCAGTTTTTCAAATTGCTCTTATATCATTTTATATTATTAAGAGTTGTCAGTGGGTGAAATGGAATGAGCCAGTGTTAATAAGGATTGGGTAGTTTTTCATCCACAGACACCCTAAATATTATAAAAATTCTCAAATCCCATCCCATTGTTCTTATCTATAATAATGTATAATTTTATTACATTAAAAATTGTATAGAAAAAGCATAAAGTGCTATATGAGAAAAATGAAAATTTTTGAATAAGAAAAATAGGAAGAGAATAAGATAGAATAAGAAAAATTTTTTAAATTATTTTTTTTTAATTAATTTTAAAAATTAATGATAATTTAACATTTTAGTTATCTTTCTCATGAGAAAGAGTTGTTGTCATGAATTTCATTGACATATGTAATTCTAAAGATAGTTTTCATATTTATGCCGTTTAATGCGTTTGAGGTGTGCTGACACTCCATGCCTAATTCCGATGTTACATTTCATGGCACCCATCTTGCTGAATTAAAATATAGTTAAGGATCGATAATCCACGCATCCGTAATCTGCAATTTTCTATAATTCGCGTTACTTTATGAATGTAAACTATTAAATAAATGGTTAAGAAAATTTACAAATTCGTGATCCAAAAAGAATTTTTTTTAAACAAATAATAAAAAAATTGAAAAAGAATCATAATAAAAAACATCTACTTTTTAAAAATTTAACCCTTTTATATTATTAACAGAAAAAAAAACTGCACAACGTGTGTAATATTATTTGTAAATATTTTTTATTTAAATGAACATATATATATATATATTTTACAAAAAATAATTTAAAAAAAAACATTTCTTGAGATAGCATATTAAATTAATTATTTAGATATCATATTTATCTTTCCATATTATACTCATTATAGAATTAAAAGCTGTCAAGGAATAATAAAATGACTTAAAATCCATAATACTCTATAATCCACAATATTCCATAATCCATACAACTTTTGGCCCCAATTTGTGCTGATTATAGAGCTTTGATTGTAATCTTGTCTAGATTATGCTTTAACAATGGTTCTCAACCATTATTGGTACTTGATCCAACTTTAAATTAAAAAAAAAAAAATGTAACCCAACAATTATAAGAGTGTATGTCAGCATGGAAATTGTTGCATGACCTATGAAAGCCTTCGGCTATCTTATCATACAAAAAAGGACAAATATTGATACGTAGGCTACACTATCGACAGAAACAAGAATTGGTAATCCCAATGTGTGTAACTGAAATAATAATTAAAACAACATACAAAATTACAAAGATAGTAAAAAATGTGTTTAATTGTTATCAAAATATAACTTTATACAGTCAAAGTTTTCTAATCCGCACAAATTGGGGCAAAGGATATGAAGATTATGGAATATTGTGGATTATAGATTACAATGTATTATGGATAATTTATTATTCCTAGACAGCATTTTAATTCTATAATCAGTACACTAATATGAAAATATGAATAAGAAATCTAATAATTCATTTAATATGCTATCTTAAAAAATTCCTTTTTTAAATTATTTTATTATAAAAATTGATATAACGATTTTATTACAAAAATTGATTGCATTTAAATAAAAATAATCACATACATAATCCATAATACAGTTTGTTTTTTACTGTTAATGTAATAAAAGAGTTATATTAAAAAAGTAGATGTTTTATTATGACTTTTTTCAATTATTTTATTATTTGTTTTAAAAAATAATTTTTGGATCACAAATCTTTACATTTTCTTAACTGTTTATTTCATTGTTTACATTTGTAAAATGATGCAAATTATAGAAAATTGTGGATTATCAATCTACAACAGTAATCAGTGAAATCTTTTGGTGTTGCCGATAGATTGGCGTTTACCAATGAGGGGATCTATATCAGTGTTAAAACTGATTAATTTAAATCTTAAGTCACTGATTACATCAGGGTTGGCATGATTTAAATCAACCGATTTAAATCAAGATTTAAATCAACCGATTTAAATCAAGATTTAAATCAACTGATTTTTTTAAAAAAATCATTTGATTTAAATCATTTTTTTTTCATATTTGAAATTAATCAGCAGAGAAGTAAGAAATAGCTATAAATAAGTAACAGGTGCTTTTCTGGAATTTTCAGGATTGCTATCAGAAAGAATGTGGCAGGTACAGGTTAAGGCCCCTATCCTTGCTCGAGGAAACACTCGCGAGCTAATGCTATTCCTATGGGGAAACATTTTTCTAATAACTCTTTCGGATTTTGACATTTTTGAATATATTTTTTTTGCATTGGATAGCTGAGGTGCATGCCGACAGCGCACCTTTTTTACTTTTCGATTTTTGTTGCAGATATATTTTTTAAAAAGCACTTTCAGTTTCGAAACTGGTTTTGAAAGTGAAACTAACTTTGTAAAAAATATCTGCAACCAAAATCAAAAAAGTAAAAAAGGTGCACTGTCAGCATGTACCTCAGCTATCCAATTAAAAAAAAAATTATTCAAAAATGTCAAAATGCGAAAGAGTTATTAGAAAAATGTTTCCCCATAGGAATAGCATTAGCTCGCGAACGTTTCCTTGAGCGAGAACATGGGCCTTAAGTCCAGGTGTCCCCCTCCTAATCCTTTAATTGTTCTTTTGTAATAAACTTTTGACGATGAGGCAAAACACAGAAACACTTTATAAATCATTTTTCGTTTGCCAATCTTGGCAAATAATTATTTGAATCTTTTTTTTGTTTCTCAAGTTATGTTCACCAAAAAATCGGATACAGCAAGCAAGGGACAAGTTTTAAAACTTGCCATATTGCACTGTCAACTTTCAATCAAACTTACAAATTTTTAAAATTTTTGGGTAAAACGTTAGAAAATGTATTAGATAAAGATAGCAGTGTTGCCAAGTCTCCTGATTTTCAGATGCTTCTCCATACTCCTTATTTTTGACATATTTCTCCTAATTTTTTACACTTTTTAAATATTCTGTTATTTAACAAACAAATGTGCTGTGATTCAGTGAGAAAAGCTCTAGTACAGGTGTAATTGTTCTTTAGTATGTTTGATCACTAGTGTTTTATGTGATGAATTACACCCTGATTCATTATAAACTATGAATCTTTAAGGTTTGTTATTGTTACTATGGCCGTGTATTGAATTGATAATAGTTTGTCTCTATTAAGACTTATTTATGATCTATACTATAGTTTTATATAAGTTAATGAGTAAAAAAAATCCCTCTTTTTATAATATTTAGTCAAACTAAAAATATGTTAAAATATCCTAAATATTATATTCTTAAATGTGTTCTACTTGTAAAGAATACATACTTTCCTTATTTGAGTAAGAGTGATACATTTCTTTTTAATCTTCAGTAATAACCAAGCAATATTGAAACAAACTTTTAATAAAGATGTTTACATCAACAAATTAACAAGTTTTCATTAACAAAAATATCTCCTGATTTTTAACTTTCAGAACTTGTCAAGTCCAAGATAGAATTAAAAAATTTAAAGCAAAATATGAACAAGCTATTAATGGCTTTCATTTTGCTGGAGTTTTATTAAGTCCCTCTGTTTTATTGAAATGAAATTTCACTTAGTGTAGAGGAAAATAATGAAGATTTGGCATTCATTAAAGAAAATTGTCCAAATCTTCTCACCTTTGTAGCACATTTTGGAGCAAAAAATGGCCCATTCCAAAAATTACCATTGCTTGAGAAAAAAGTTTTAAATATTATGACAGATTATGACTGGTGGAAGTCGTTTTATATAATGGGAGGTAAAAAGATAATCAGCAAAATTGAATTTATTTACCAAATAACAACAGACGTGGCTTCATCTGCTGAAGTAGAAAGACAATTTTCTTCTTTTGGACTAGTTCATCCAAGCCTTCATAATAAATTATGAGTGGACAAAGCTTCAAAATTAGTGTTTTTGTTCAAACAATTAAATCCCTGATTTATTTCTATTTGCTTAAAAACTATTGAATTAATTGTGATTTTTATCCCTTAATAAATAGCTTGCATTAAATGAATATTTAATTTGTTCTTTAAATTTTACCATTTTCTATTCATTTACAACCTATTTAAGTTTATTTCTTATTTAGTGTGCACAAATCAATTACAAAATATAATAGAATGGCTTTAGATTAAAGCCTAGATGTTTAATTTTTATTACAAATCAGTAACTAGAATATAGTATTTAATGAACTATATAATTATTTCTTATATTATTTTTATAAATTATAAATATTATTTATTCTTTTTTTAGTTAGTTTTATAAAAAACTGCTCCATGTATTGTAAAAACATAAAAACACAATAATTAAAATTGGAATTCTAAAAAAATAAAAAAAATCTGATTTAAATAAAAAAATCTGATTTAAATAAAAAAAATCTGATTTAAATAAAAAAATCTGATTTTTTTGATTTTTTAAAAAAAATCATGATTTTTTCCCAACCCTGGATTACATGCAGTTTGTTTCTGTACTTGCTTTTAAAAAATAACAAAATAGAAAAAAAATCATACAAGTATGTTGTTTAAAACCTATCAAAGAATTCAAAGCTGATTTGGATATTTCTGGATATTCTGCTTGTATATTCATTTAAAGGAAATTAAAGATTCTATCATGAAATACTATTTGCTTTCAAAACTTCTGTAATTTTTTTTAAAAATTAGCTGAAATAAAAGGAATATTTCTGGGTCAAATTTTGATTGTCCTATAAACCATACATCAAAATCCATTGTGGTATAGCATCGAAAAGTTACAAGGATGATATGGTATAAGGATCTCGTATAAAGCAGAATTTTTTCAATTCTTTTTGGTTCAGTTTTTAATGAATCAATACTTGACAAAGCTGATTACACAGTTCAGAATAATATATTTTATGATTATACATTTTAAAAAAGTCAGCTACTTGAAACTTAGGACTGTCCAAAAATGACACATTTTTTTCGATATTTTTGACCCCTTCATTATACCACCTCTTCCCCTCATCTTTATAATTCAATATTACATGCACACAACACATTCCTGCAGTTCAGAAACAAATCACTACAATAGAGATCAGAGTTCAAATTTTATCTTTTAATATTCAACTATGATTTTTTGTTGCATTTATGAGCATAAAAATACAAATTATTCAGAAAATACATAATTAATATACATTAGTAATAAAATATTAATATAAAAGAGCACTTGAAAACAGTAGTATTTTGGATTTTGAAATGGAATTAAATATTATTAGGTTTTAAATCTTATCATTATTTTATGAACAGAATATATGTTAATTTCAAAATAACTTCAAAATTTAATCTGCTGATTTTTAATGTTGTTATTTTAAACAAAATGTGTGATGTCAGATTTGTTCTTATCCTCTGCCACCTTTCTCAGAGTTTCACAAAGCTCTCTTCCCCCCTCCAAGTGTGACATCATTTATGGATTGCCTCTAAGTAAAATTATCTTTGTAAATTTAATTTGCATAAAAAGTGAGTGGAATAGGTGCCAAAATCCATGTTTGCCTTGCTGCAAAAGAAGCAAATTTTGGCACTGCTTGGTTTCTTAAATTGTGTAAATATTTTATGTAAAATTTGATAAAATTCATATAAGAACTTTTGTATGCTATCAATTAGATGAAAAATATTTTCATTCAACAGAACAGAATACACCTAAATTCAGTCTACAATGACTAAATTCCTAAATCCTAATTTCTTCCTAAATTCAGTCTCAGAAATACAGTGTTTTTAACCTCCTCAGTCCTGAGACAAACTTTACATGTATCACATATTATTTTAATATGTGAATTAAATATCGATTTAACATCATTAGCAAGATATATATACTTTGGAAGAATAAAACTTTCATCTTACTAAAAGAACTTATTTAATACGGACACATTATTTACAGCAGACGATCACAGATACACACAATCGGCATAGAACACAACTGCCGCTTACATAAAACATTCTATTTTACATTTTAACTTAAGTTGCGGTTACAGTTAAATACACCACATCTCCTCCCTTCCTAAACTTCTTCTACAAGTCCAATCGCTGAGGAGGTCTCCGGATTCTAGTAGATCGGCGAACTGGTTGTGGTGTTGGAGTTGAACCGTGGACACTGAGTGGAGCATGCTCTGATGTAGTAACTGAGACTGGCGTTGCATCAGTCGTCTCTACCTCCACACTAGTGGGTGATTGTGCTAACTCAGCACTAGTTGTCGGAACATCAGCATTTTGCACAGGAATGGCAGGTTTTGAAAACGATCGACGGAGCTCGCTTTCTTTTTCCTCTATGTCTCCTCCATCCCGTATTTGATCGACATGTCTACGCCACAATTGGCCATTTACATCGACAGTGTAATGTAGCTGTCCATCTTTTCTAACGACTTTTCCAAACCTCCATCTCTTGTCGCCTTGTCGGTAATTTCGTACAGCGACATTGTCGCCAATTTCGAATCCCCTATCAGAGAATTCATAAGTTCCTTTACGAACTTTTTCTTCCACTCTGCGTTTAAGATCAGGACGCAGCAGATCGATTCTCGTCCGAATCTCTCTCTTCAACATAAGCATGGCTGGACTATGAAGTGTCGTGAGGTTCGGAGCTTTTCTGTATTGCATAAGGAACGTACTTAATTTTTGTTGTATTGTGCCACTATAATTTTGCATTGCTCTTAGAGATTGTTTGACTGTAAAGACGTATCTTTCGGCCTGCCCATTGCTAGATGGTTTAAATGGCGCAGTGGTCTTGTGTTTAATACCGTTATTGCGCATAAACATCTCAAATTCAAATGATGTAAACTGTGGACCGTTGTCACTTACCAGCATGAGTGGCAATCCAAATCGAGCGAAACAATCTCTTAAGCATTCGATGGTTTTGGTTGCTGTGGTGGATTTCATTGGATAAGCTTCCAACCACTTGGAATGAGCATCTACTATAATCAGGAACATATATTCAAAGACAGGCCCAGCAAAATCTATGTGAATACGTTGCCACGGTGCACTAGGATACTCCCAGCAATGCACCTTTACTCTCTGTGGGTCGGTTTTGTACCGAGCACAGTCTACACAATTCTTTGAGGTATTTTCTATATCCTTATCGATGTTCTTCCAATAAACATACGATCTAGCGATAGCTTTCATCTTAACAGCACCCAGATGACCATGATGTAATTCTTCAAGCACCTGAGCTTGATACTTTTTGGGAACGCACACACGCTGGCCTAACATGACACAACCATCTTGTAGACTATATTCTGCTTCTCTCCCTCTTAAAATTCCTCCATTCTGTAAAATATTAAGCAATGGGGCGAGGTCTGCATCCAACAGAGTTTCTTTGGCTAAGTCTCTAGCTGTGACAGGAAGAGTTTCGATTTGTGCTAACTGAAACAGATCAATTTCATCTTTAACGTCTAGCTGTTCAGAGGTGGACGGCAGCCTAGACAGAAAGTCAGCGTTACCATGTTGTTTTGTATTACGATACTTAATGTCAAACTGGAAAGATTGTAATACTAAAGAATAATGTAACAATCTTGTCGCTGCCAGAACTGGAAGACCTTTCTTCGATCCGAAGATGGCTACTAAAGGTTGGTGGTCAGTTAATAATGTGAATCGTCTCCCTTTTAGGTAAAGATAAAATTTCTTGACAGCCCACACAATTGCTAGTGCTTCTTTATCAATCTGAGCGTATTTTTGCTCAGTTTTTGTGAGGGTTCTGGATGCGAAAGCTATTGGCCTTTCCGTTCCATCAGGTAAAGAGTGGGAAAGAACCGCCCCTACTCCTACAGGAGATGCGTCAGTTGCCAATATCAATGGCAGTGATGGATCATAATGCATTAGGACACGCGGAGAACAAATTTCATTTTTAATTTTTTCAAAAGCTTCCTGACAATCCTTTGACCAAACCCATTTCACACCTTTCTGTGTTAGTTTATACAAAGGATTCGCTATTGTAGCCAAATTAGGACAAAATTTTCCATAAAAGTTAACAAGCCCTAAAAAACTTTGTACTTCCTGTACGTTAGTGGGTCTAGGAGCTTTTGAAATCGCAGAAATTTTCTCATCAGTTTTATGTATACCGTTTGCATCAATTTTGTGCCCTAAAAAATGAATTTCTTTTTGGAAAAATTTACTCTTATCTAAATTTAATTTCAGCCCATGATCTTTACATTTCTGAAAAAATTTTCTTAAGGCCTCTAAATGTGATTTATCATCTGATCCAGTCACTCTAACATCATCCATAAAAACTTTGATTCCTTCCATTCCCTGGAAAAGACCATCAATATATCTTTGCCAAATTGCTGGAGCAGAATTTAAACCATACATAAGTCTTTTACATACATATAATCCCTTATGTGTATTTATCGTTAAGATCTTTTGACTATCTGGATGTACTTTCATTTGTAAATATGCATGTTTAAAATCGATTTTTGAAAAATGTTTACCCCCATTTAAACTTGAAAAAATTTCCTCTAATTTTGGTAAAGGATGTTGTTGTACCATAATATTTTGGTTTACGGTAACAGAATAATCTGCACATAGGCGTATAGACCCATCTGTTTTTACAACCGGGACAACTGGTGTTGCCCAATCAGAGGTCTCTACTCTCTCTATGATGCCTTCCTTTTCAAGCCTATCAATTTCTTGTTCAATCCTGTCTTTTAAAGAAAAGGGTACAGGTCTAGCTCTACAAAATTTTGGCACTGCATCAGATTTAAGTTCCAACTTTACTTCATAATTATTAATTTCCCCTAACTTATCGTCAAAAAGCTCTTTATACTCTTCTAACAATTTACTCAAATTATAGTCATAAGATGTTCTTACTGCTTTTATATAATTCCAGTCTAAATTTATACTATATAGCCATTCGCGGCCAAATATTGTATCCAAATTTTCTTTAACAATATACAAATTTAATTTAAATTTTTGATTTTTGTATTCAACATCAACAGTGACAAAACCCAAAGGTACAATTATTTCACCTTTATATGTTTTAAAAACTACTTTTGTGGGTTGAATTCTTTTTTTCGAAATCTCACGAAATTTTTTTATGCTCATTACCGAGACGGCCCCTCCAGTATCAAGTTCCATACTCACAGGTTTATTTTCAATATTTACTGTTAACATAATTGGAGGTTTTCTTTGCTCCTCCTCTTTCAGCGAATTCAAATCAAAAGAATACATTGGGATAACATTTTCATTAGAATACAGGGTATCTACCTGCTTTTGTTTTATCGTATTCCCTTTTAACCCTTTTTTCGCTGCAAAACAAGCTTTTCGAATGTGCCCGATTTTTTGACAAAAATGACACTTAGCTAATTTAAATCTGCAGGAATATTTATCGTGATCCGTTGCTGTACACCGTGTACAGCTCGTTTTTACTTTCTTTCCCGAAAGATTTTGTTTTCCAAAGTTTTTCTTTTGCGAAACAAATTTTGACTGCTCATTATTTTTCCTCACGCTTAATTCTTTAATTTCTAAAGATTTACCCATTATCTCATTTGCCCCTTTCATAGCTTTCTCCATAGCTAAAGCAATTTTCAAGGTATTCTCAATATCTATATCATCTTCCTCAAAAAGTCTATCTAATATTGCTCTATCCCTTAGCCCGCTTACGAAAACATCCCGTAACACCGTGTTCAACATTTCCTGTTTATACTGACAAGGAATTGCCAAGGAGCGAAGTTCAGCCATAAAAGTACTGACACTTTCCCCCTCCCGTTGCTTACGATTTAGAAACACATGCCTACTAGGAATTATAAGCGGCGTCAGAGTGAGATGGGTTTTTAATGTATTTTTTAGAATAAGGTAATCTTTATCGGAAGGATTGTCAGGAGCTAGCAGGTTTCTCAACAAATTATATAATTTTGCTGACAAACTAGAAATAAAAACTTTCCCACGTTTGCCATCCGGAACATTTTGAATATCCATGAAAGCTTCGAATCGTTCTAAAAAAGAATCAAAAGCTTCATCTGTTTCATCAAATTTTTCAAACTGAACTGAAACTTTAGCTTCTTGCGTTTTCGGATCGGCAAAAGTGGTTAATTTCTCTAATAAAATTTTATTTTGTTCTATCAAACTTTGAACCAACTGCTCCATTTTAAATCTTCTTTAAAGATAAATACAAAAAGAATTTTTTACCTTGGCAGTCTTCGGCATCTAATGTGCGTGAATCCGATACTTTTTCATCCCATACATCGTCGCCAGATATCACATATTATTTTAATATGTGAATTAAATATCGATTTAACATCATTAGCAAGATATATATACTTTGGAAGAATAAAACTTTCATCTTACTAAAAGAACTTATTTAATACGGACACATTATTTACAGCAGACGATCACAGATACACACAATCGGCATAGAACACAACTGCCGCTTACATAAAACATTCTATTTTACATTTTAACTTAAGTTGCGGTTACAGTTAAATACACCACAACATGGCACTACAAAAACCAGTTTAAAATTATTATAAAACATCTCCAAACAAGCATTAGTTTGTATATTGATGCTAAAAGAAATTAAATTAATTTAAAAGATGATTTTAGTGTCGCCTCCAGGCGACATCAGGACTGAGGAGGTTAAATTTAAGCATAAATGAACATTACAAAACAATTTCGTGCTTTAAAATTTAAATTCGAATAACATTCGCCGAACTAATTACAAATAAATAAACAAATAAAATTATCTGTTCTAAGTAAAACATTTTAATGCTTTCAATGATTATCGGCAGTATGAAACTTGCGACAGATAGAATTTCGTGTAGTCATATTATCAAACCGCAAATTGTATAATTTTAGTTGAAGATTAATAAAAGAAACTGTGTTAGCATTAACTTATTTTAGTAAAGAGAGTGAGATTAATAACTGATGCTTTAAAGTCGAAGCGCCTGAAGCTCTACTGGCCATCCGCTCTGTGATTGGATGTTGGTCGTTCGTCCTCTGATTGGTTGTTCTTTTAATACAGTAACCCGGCTGATAATGTCATTAAAAGGTTAAATCTATTAAATAAAATGTTTTAAACCGAATACACAGAGCACAGGACGGACATAAGAGGTAAATATTGTTTGGCTAATCTGTGTGCGCAATTAATTGCCAGTTACAGAAACCTAGCCAAGATACTTTACAAAAGTTCTACATCCAATCATAGAGTTATATTAGACAACAGAAAGGATGAATGACCAACATCCAATCACAGAGAAGATGGCCGCCTGAGCGTTAGGCGCCTGTCTTTAAAGTTACCTGATATTACAAACAGGGCTATACACAAGACGCCAATGAATGAGAGAGCTCCATGGAGACGCCACATGAATGAATCGGTGACTTTGCACAAATCTCCTTAAAAATGATTCAATCACTCATTCTAAAAGGACTTGTATCGATAATGATTCCATCCTGTGTAGTTGACAAATTATTTATATTATTCAGTGGCGTAGCTAAGGGGGGGCAAGGGGGGCGTCCGCCCCGGGCGCCGAGGCCTAGGGGCGCCAAATTGAGAGAAATTGTTATATATTTATATTGGGGTGGGGGCGCAAAATTTCTTGCTGGCCCCGGGCGCCAAAAAACATGACAGTAGGTGGCTACGCCACTGATATTATTTATTAATAACACCTCTGCTATGGCAATATGACTAATACTTTTTTATCCCTGGTTGCAATACTGATTATCAGGCAGTCGCTGAACAAAACAAGCTTTATCAAAGAATCTAAGATTAATATTCGTGAGTAATTCAAAATCAAAAAGCGTTAAATTTATACCTGAGAAAATATTTAATTGTTAGATTCGCGAATTTTCATTAATGATTTCTGCTTCTTTTTTATGAATAAGAATTTTATTTTATTAAATGAAATTTTTTATGGTTTGAATCGTTATTCATGAAAGAATTTGCTGTCGTGATTCATTCATTGTGCTGGCGTCTGTACTTAAGGGGTATACTTTGATACTGATGTTTAAAATCACTTTACTGTTCGATCTTCTTTACTAAAATAAATTGATGGAAGATATGTTTTTTTAATTATTGTTGTATTCAAAATTTTACAACTAGTGATTTGATAGTATGATGACACATTTATATATGATCCAACTTTCTTTTTTTTTTAGCATTTATAGTTATTTAAAATATTCGGCACACTGGTAAATGAAATATTTGTCTAGTCAAATAGCAACTATCAAGTAAGTAACTAACATACACGGTAAGTAAAGTACTCTATAAAAACTACGCTTTGAGTTATTATTAAAGAATTTTCTTTTAATTAATAATTTTTAAACTTCATATTTGTGAACATATTTTACTTATATTCTAAAACAAATATTTTTAAATTAAACAGAAATTTTATGGAATTGGATTTGAAGAAAAATTTTACTGGCATTTACTGCATTTTTATCAGAAGAACACTAAAATAATAAATAATAATAATAGACTAAATGGTTTTAACTTGCCATGTATAACAGAGTTCTTAATCCAAGCCAGGTCAAGTGAATTTTGTTAAGTATGACCCCAAATATGCTAATTATATTAACCCTTAATTTATGAAAATTATATAGCATAGCATAGATAAGAAATATAATGTTATGATAATATTATCAGAGTTCATTCTAGGATTAAGGGTAGGCAGGGCACACTTTGTCATAAAAGGGCACTTTGGAAAAAATTGGCACATTAATGCAATTATAAATAATAAATTAATCTCTCCCCCCCCCTATCCCATCCCCCTAAAAGTATTTGCTTCTTCCCATTTAACCCCCCTAACATTTTGCAGTGACAATATAAAATAATCCTCTTAATAATGCAATATATAAAATATATATATAATATATAAAATAATCCTCTTATATGTTAATTTCAAAATTTAATCTGCTGATTTTTAATGCTGTTATTTTAAACAAAATGTGTGATGTCAGATTTGTTCTTATCCTCTGCCACCTTTGTCAGAGTTTCACAAAGCTCTCTTCCCCCTCCAAGTGTGACATCATTTATGGATTGCCTCTAAGTAAAATTATCTTTGTAAATTTAATTTGCATAAAAAGTGAGGGGAATAGGTGCCAAAATCCATGTTTGCCTTGCTGCAAAAGAAGCAAATTTTGGCACTGCTTGGTTTCTTAAATTGTGTAAATATTTTATGTAAAATTTGATAAAATTCATATAAGAACTTTCGTATGCTATCAATTATATAAAAAATATTTTCATTCAACAGAACAGAATACACCTAAATTCAGTCTACAATGACTAAATTCCTAAATCCTAATTTCTTCCTTCCTTTTTTCCCTTTCTAGAATTTTATATTTCCTCAGACCATAATTTTTACACATTTTTAGGTTATTTGTTTTTTTAATTACTGCTGCAGCGATTTTTCTTTTTTCTGCGACTGAACGAATTTTCCACTAAATTTTGCGATTCCCGTTATTAAAAATTGAAGCTGAAAGAATGTCTGAAGAGGAAACTGCGCTCAAAGCAAAGTATCAATTTGGCACCCCCCCCCCACCACCACCACCACCACCCAATTTTTTCTTACAGCAAGCTAAAAATGACGTTTGCACTATAAATTTGGCGCCCCCTAAATTTCCGTGCCCGGGGCGACCGCCCCTCCCCCCCCCCCTTTCGCACGGCGCTGTGGACTTTATGAATATAACCTGGATGGAAATAAAACTACAAAAATAATAAAGGACAAAGGTGCTCATCTGTAACGTTGACGTCATTTGATGTCGGCAACAGCACGCGGTTAAATTTCGCTTTCACTACATTTTTTACACTTCTAAGCATAGCATATTATCAATTTTTATTTAGACAAACAGAGAAAAAAACGCACTTACGAATAAAATTATTTTCAAAAGTGTACTGCAATTAATTTGAAAACTATATCGCAATTTAATTTTTTTAAAAATAATTTTCAAGCATGAATTTTTAAAAATCATCCATCGTGCATACAGATTATGAAAGATAAATCAGTTTGAATTTAAAAGGCTATTTTAGTCAACCAAAAAGTTCTGTTTACCAATTCTAATCCTATTAAAGAATTTTATAAAGATATCTCGGTTGCATTTCAATATTTTTAAGCATTTTTTTTCATTGGACATGTGACATCGATCTATACAAAGACCCCTTTTTTATTTTTTTGATTGTGATTGCAGATTTTTCTTAATGAGGGCACTTCATTTTCATAACCAGTTTCGAAAAATGAAAGCATCTTTATAAAAAAAACTGCAATCAAAATTGCAAAAGGTAAAAAATGGCCTTAAAGATCGATATCAACTATCCAATGAAAATAAATACATAAATAAGCATATTAAAATGCAAATGAAATTTTGTTATAAATTTCTTTTATAGCTTTAGCATTAGGGGCATTTTCCCCATGAAATGAGGCTAAAAATTCTGTAAAAGAGTCTTGTCACAAAAGGTTAAGTATATCCAGCTCAGCATTTGTTTCTGGCAGATATTTCAAAATTATTTTTTAAATTCATGAGAAAATAAAATTTTAAACAGTAGCATAACAGACACGTAATGAAATTACGTGCCCAAACAATTGAAGTAATCGGAATTAAAAAGACTACTGTAAATAACGAAATCTTTTGTGTTTTTATGCATTAACTTATACAAATGTATCGCTTTTAATAAAATTTCAAAACTTAATTTGAATGCGAAATTGATATTTCAGAAAAAATATATATTTTTGGTTTTATTATTAGGCTATTAAATAAATTTATATTAACCCGTTCGCGACGAGAGCCTTTTACGAAATGTTTAATATTTTGTCACCCTTTTTTAAAAACAGAAATTTGTGCTTTATTGAATCGAGAAAATGCTACAATTTAATAAGGCAAATAAATCTTCCAGTAAAATTTTACTGGTGAGGATAAACAAGAATTCCTAAGCCTTTTTCGGCACGCATGTGTCGCTCTTCCCCAATGGGTTAATATTAAAAAACAGTTTTCCCTCGTGTTCTAAAATCCGAGGTCCGGGATTGATCCTTAGTAAATAAGAGTAAAAATAGTTTAACACTTTTAACATTCAATGTTAATCTTTTCAAAATTACTCTTTTTTCCCGTTTACTGGAATTTTTATTTCTCCTAAAAATTCTGTTCATTACATTAATTTCGATAACGTTGCAACTTAAAAAGAAAACAAAACACTTACATACATTTTCCTCAGTAATAGGATGACTTTATCTATGGCTTCACTTTTTCTCTCCAAATTGTCTCATATTAATATCCATCATTTTTTTTTTCCGAGGGCATTAGCGCTGAATATGAACTTAAAAAATCTTTTTAAAAATTAACACACTCTTCTATTTTGGAATGAACTCTAGAATTTTGATACTGGAACTGTTTTTACTGAAGCTGGGGAAATTTCTACCAATCTCTTTTGCTCCAATGAAAAATGCGTATGTCCTCTCCCCAAAAAATAAAGGAGGAGCAATTTCTCCACACCTTTAAATATTCTAAAAAGACCAAAAACAAGCACATTTCCACTTTTTCTGTTGCCTCAAATTGGTCGTAAATCTCATGATAAACAATGATAAACAGACGTCATTTACCAATGCGGGGAGTTTTCAACATCTCTCTCTCCTTCATTTTAGTAGTTTTATCTCTGTGATTCAGAAAAAGCCGCACAGTGGGGCAAAGCAAGGGGGTGTCCCGCAACTGTATGATACCTTTTCTTGGAATTATCTTCGAATAGCAATAAAATCAGACGGACAGGGGCAACTGTAGTTTACAACTTATTTTACTTGGTTTACACCCGAAAAATCTTTCAGACACTTAAATTTGATCCTTGTTTTCAAAGAATTTACATAAAATCAACTGACAGACAGAAAAATCTTTATTTTTATTATTTTCAAACAAATTTATTAAATAAAATATTTCGTGAAACACTGCGTGCAGGACTTCAGGATCGCACGTGCAAGTTCAATGTTTTCAAATTATACCCCTTCAACCCATAGAATAAAGAATATCGGCAGATTCTTAGACAAGTACTTTCAGATATAAAGACTCTTTAAAAAATTAATATAGTTTAAAAGAAAAGAAAATGCGATTAGAATATAATTTTTGAAGCTGTATATTAAAATAGTTTATAAAATATTTCTCTACTAGCTGATTCATCCGTCGTTGTTTGGGAGTAAGGGAAAAAAAAACAGCATGACTCGAGAAAAAAAAACAATTTTAAAAACCTCTGTATAGATTCCGATTAATTTCGAATATTTCCAAAATATACTACCGTAAAATACCGTTAATCCGCCCTTCCCGATCAAACGCCCCCTCCCCACTTTATAAAGAATTTGAAATTTTCAAAAAATCCCGAGAAAGCGCCCTCCCTTCCGATTCTCAAAGGCGATTGAGAGCGAGATCGATCATTTTGAAATGAACGAATCATGAATCTTTGATGAAATGCGCGTTTTTTCAAGATTTTTTAATTGATTTCATGCTTGTTTTGGCTTTTTTTTACTAATTTCTCCTTTTTTCTGCGTTTTTTCGACAGAATTTAAATATGTTTTTTAAAAAAACCAAATTTTTTCAAGTATAAAAATTCATGATTCATTCAACGATTCATTCTTTTCATGATGATTCATTCCTGTAAATTTTGTTGAACGATTGCGAAAAAATCCCGTGTAAGCGCTCTCCCCTAACTATTGTACGATTTTTCTTTTTGTTTGGGGGGGCGGATTAACGGTATTTTACGGTATACTGTATACTGAAATAGGATTCATTTTACTAATGTTTAAAAATTATGAAAAAAAATAAAAAATAAAAGAAGGGAAAATTTATTTCAAAAGTCAAAAGGTACAAAATTTATTATATTGGGGAGAATATTAAAACAGTTGATTTTAATTACAATTATTTTTAAAATATTAAAAAATAACCGCATACCGCACTAAAACTCTAAAAAGCGAAAAAAAAAATTGCTGCGAATTTCGAATAAACTTTATTGAAAAGAGAACAAAATTTATGATATTAAACCAGAGTTCATTCTAGGCGTTTTTCACTGGGTGTGCCGCCCTGCCCGCCCTTCTTCATAAAATTTGCCGCCCCGATGTCCCCACTGTTCTAAAGCCCTGCCCCGTGAGCCCTATTACTCAGAAAATCAGCTGAGAGGGGGAAAAAAGCACCCTTTAAATTAATTTCATCACTTATTTCAAACAAACAAACACTAAACTATTTGTAATTATTGTACAACCTTCCCAGCCTCATTTCACTCCTTATCTTTTCCTTTTTACCCCCCCCCCCCCAGCCTCCTATGCAGACACCAATGATTTTCAGAAAACTAGCGCCCACACTGTCATAAATTTTTCTTTATCTCTGTCCTGGCTCTACGGTGTCTGGGTTACTGGGACAATTCGTCCGAAATAACAAAAAAAGAAAAAGAAAATATCCCCCTCGCTATTTATTTTGGAGGGAATGGATGAAGTAACCCTGGGGGTCGTGAGATGAGACTTCGAAAAATGACCAAACAAACATACGATTTATCCATAGCTGTGATTTATAAGCGAAAGAGATGCACAGGCTGTTAAGTAATTCACTGAAATGGTTCATTTCTTTTCTTTCTTTCTTTTTTTTATCGACTGTGATAGAAGACCAAACATCCAAATGATTAGTCATCGATATATTTTTTTCTAACTGAAAGAAATGAAAACTTCTATGAAAAGCATAAATAGAAATATTAAAATAGTATTTGTAATATGTCAGCAGAGGAAGTAAAAAAAAATACGTTTTTCAGAAACACAAGTGATTTTCTATTAAAATATCAATTTTAAAAGCTATTTTTCAATCTATGATGCCTAAATCAGTTAACTGTAGAGCATAAATTAGAGATTTGCAAGAGCAAGGCCAGGCCTAGTCATTTCACTTTCCGAGCTGGGCCTTACTTTTATCCTGAAGGATAGGGGAGGGCCTAATTTATTTTTTCCGTACATTGCTGGAACTGATTTCATTCTTGGACCAAAATATTCTGTTCCGGTTGAATCATTCCGTATGAAAATCATTTTCTCGATGTGGTCAAGTCTGTTCAAAAATAAGTAAAATTCGACTTGGTCCAAAAGTTTTTGCAAAAAAGGCATATATTTTTAAATCATCATTTTTTTTACACTTAAACATTAAAATCAATTCTTTTTAAAGATTTTGAGATTTATTAAAATAGAATTAAACGCATGAAAAAAAAGAACCTGTGTATGACGGAATCTTCTTTTAAACTGAAAATTTCTCTTAAACTGTTCATCCGTGCAAAAGGAATACAATAATACACGTGAAAAAATATATACATTTACACCTACTAAGAAGGGAACTTGTTTATAACGTATTTTTTCTTTCCAATGAATGTCTTAGAAAATTTTACTTTAACCATATAGCATTTTTTAGATTTTCATGTTTCCATGTACATGGAATATGGAATGATAATATTAATGATAACTTAAGCATTTATATACAACAAACAAAGGCTCATTAAAAACAAATATAGCAGCTTCTGGGGCCCTTCTGCATAAATAACTAGTTGGATGTGTCAATCCCAAAACTTTCTTCTATCTCATAAGTACATTTTAATATATAAAAAAAAAAAAAAAAAAAAAAAAAAAACGTGGTGACTATCCACTATCGAATTTCCTCGAACATTTAACCTAGCCTAATGTGATTCTGGTATCCGAAAAACCTAAAACGCAAAATTTAATTAATATTCTGAGAAAATGAGCTTAGTAGTCCCTCATGCTGGGTAATTTATACTAAAATCTAATAAGTATCTATTTATGTCAAGACCTAACCGAATCTGAAATTTGATGGAATTTCGTCCATTAGTTCTTGAGATATAGTTATAACAAAAAAATTGCAAAACGTAGAACAGCAACACCATATCTTGGACAATTTATGCCAAAATGTATAAAAGCGTCTAATTATGTTATGGTGTAAAAGAATCTGAAGTTTCATGAAATTCTGTGCATTAGTTCTTGAGATATAGCTAGTTTAAAAAACCGTGTAAAATATAGCACAGCAGCACCATCATTTGAAGGATTTATATCAAAACGTAATCATCGTGTAATTATGTTATATGTCATTTTGTAACAAAATCTGAAGTTTGATGAAATTCTGTGCGTCGGTTGTTGAGATATAGCTATCGGAAAAATCATGCAAAATGCAGCATAGCTGCACCACCTGTTGCAAGGTTAATACCAATATGTAATCAGCGTCTAACTATGTTATATATTCTAGTGTAACAGAATCTAAAATTTGATGAAGTTCTCTGCATTAGTTCTTGAGATATAGCTATCGCAAAAATCGTGCAAAATGTAGCATAGCAGCGCCACCTATAAGGCTGTTCACACCAAAACCTTTTCAGAAGCTATGTATCTCAAGATATCGCGGAATCTGAAGTTTGGTGAAATTCTGTGCATTAGTTCTTGAGATATAGCTATCATGAAAATCATGAAAAACGTGGCATAGCAGCGCCACCTGTTGGCCAATTTACACTAAAACTTAATCATCATCTACGTATATCAAGGGGTCACAGAATCTGAAGTTTGGTAAAATTCTGTGCATTAGTTCTTGAGATATAGCAATCTTGAAAATCATGAAAAACGTAGTATAGCAGCGCCACCTGCAGGCCAATTTTCACCGAAAACCAATAGGCACTAATTCATATCAAGGTCTAACTGAATATAAAATTCTATTAAATTTCGAGCATTAGTTCTTGAGATAGAGCGCCCACAAATTTTTTGTCACATACAGACAGACAGACGGACAGACTCACAGACAGACATTTTCTAAAAATAGTCAAAACGTGTTCAGGACCTTCTGAAACGTATAAATCCGTCGAAAAATTTCATAAATCCAATACTTTCTTCTTGTAAAGATAGAAGAAAGTAAAAATTATAAACATGGAAAAAAAGAGAAGAAACTAAAAGTCAGAACTATTCCTTAAGAATAAAAATGAATGTTTTGTAGAATTCAATCAGGTCGGGGCGGGTTCAGGTCGAAATTTTAACTTTTATAACGTGCCGGGCCGCTAACCTTTTTTTTCTAAAATTTCAGCTTGAGCCCGGTGCAGACTATGCCAAAATTTTAACTTTTATAACGGGCGTGGTGGTGTCAATATATTTTCATTCGGGGCGGTCTGGGCTGTATTTTTCTCTATGGATCGAGCCGGACTCGGGCCTGGAAATTTCGACCCGTGCAGACCTCTAGCATGAATAAACAGGGGCAGTACACAAAGTCGGCTTTCTTGAACTGACTTGAATGTAAAATACAATTTAGGACCTCACTTTTTTTCCCTTCAGTAAAATAAAAATAATTTATAACGTTTCATTGGGGGGGGGGGGGGTCTGTCTACATGCGCAGAGGCTATGTGCAAACTGTGCAAACCCTTCTCTTTATATATTTTTTCTTTCTTTTATTGGGAAAAAGCTTTTAGTTTCGATTGAAGACCCTCTATAATCAGCTTGGGTTTGATTTTATCTGCCGCGTCACACTTCCACTTGCCGCCACTGGTCATGTGCTACCCTAATTTTCGAAGCCTACTAATTTCTTGCATTTCTGATTTTGATTCATCGAAAATTCATTCATTTTAGCTTGCTTCACTATAAAAGGTTTATTTTTACTACCGTAAATAACTAACACTCATTTTATTTCAGATGATGACTCGCAATACTGCATATGCTATAAGAGTCTTAATTGGTGGTTTTATAATATAAACGCATTACTAAAGGAACGTAAACTATCAAGTGCATTGAAAGTTATTTCTGTTCTTTATCTTCTTGCTCAGCAAAAGTCTATGACCTGAATTAAATTCGCTGGACTAAATTTTTTTAATTCAAAATAAGTTTCATTTTTAGCATATTAATTTTGTTCCTATTTAAAGTATCAGCAAATCGGGCGGGTCCTGCTGACTTTTTTTTTTTTTTTTTTTTTTTAAACCTACAAATTCTACTTAAAATCCATCCTTAACCAGACTCGAACACTAAAAAAATATTCAAAGCTTCCCACAACCCAAATTAAATGTGCATCTTCAAAAACTCAGAAGTTAAAAAAATTTTTTTTTACTTTTTTTTTTTTTAATCGAGTCTTTTATTTGAAGTAATTAAAGAGATCATCATTGGTGCTACATCTATTGCTTGCAGATTCATAGTTTGAAATATGCAATAACATTTTTGCATAAATATTTATGCAGTATTTTTATCTTTTTTTTTTTTTTTTTTTTTTTTTTTATCTGTATTTTATATTAAGAAAATTCTCAATTTAAGTAGAAATCGAGTCGGATGAGGCAGGATTTCATTTATTTTTAATATTTGAAATGGTCCAGTCTTAAATCCGGATATAGATGAATAGTATGAAACTTTTAAAACATTGAAGAAGAGTTTTGGAAATGAATATCTTTTTTAATTTTTTGCAAATGAATTATTTCTTGATTGGTAAGTGATTGTGTCCATATTGTCACCTTTTATGAACTGTCATGCTTTGGAAATTTTATTCAAAGCACCAAATTTAATAGCTTTTTTTTTTTCTTTGAAAGGTATATTGAAAACTGGAAAAAACTATTCGATTTTACAGTTTTATGTGAGAGCACATATCAATTACTGCATTTATAAGTAAAGAACGATTCAGAAATTTATTACAAAGTAGTTAGTTTGAATTTGAGAACAGTTTTCAGAGAAAAGGCAGCACGGCAAAATGAAAGTAAATTTTCAAACAGGCAAGGCCGTTAAAAAAAAAAAAGGATCTGGGGCAGGCGATAAAGGAATAAGAAATATAAAGACTAAATATAAGGTTAGTAAAAGGTATTCAGTTTAAAATTTTTGCCTAATGTATTACATTTTATTCTCTAGATTTTTGATCTTTCAAAGACTTTTGTTGGGACTTTTCGCTTTCTTCTGCGATTTTTTTTCCCTGCTTAAAAGAAAAAAAAATGATATTCCGGGCTTACTATAATAAATGTTGTCCTCTGCATTTTTTGAATTTTTAATGAGATTTTTAGCATTTTTTAGAATTTTGCAATGATTTTTCTCTGTTAGTAAAAAAAATCCAGATTTAATCTTTTAGCTCAATATCATAAATTTTGTTCTCTTTTCAATAAAGTTTATTCGAAATTCGTAGCAATTTTTTTTCACTTTTTAGAGTTTTTGTGCGGTATGTGGTTATTTTTTAACATTTTAAAAATAATTGTGATTAAAATCAACTGTTTTAATCTTTCTCCCCAATATAATAAATCTTGCACCTTTGACTTTTGAAATAAATTTTCCCTTCTTTTATCATTTTTTTTCATAATTTTTAAACATTAGTAAAAGGAATGCCATTTCAGTCTCCAGTATAATATATTTTGGAAATATTCGAAATTAATCGGAATCTATATAGTGGTTTTTAATTTTTTTTTCCCCCTTCAAATCATGCTGTTTTTTTTTTGTTTTTGTTTTTTTTTCCCACACCCAAACAACAACGGATGGATCAGCTAATAGAGAAATATTTTATAAACTATTTTAATATACAGCTTCAAAACTTATATTCTAACCGCATTTTCTTTTATTTTAAACTCTATTAATTTTTTAAAGAGTCTTTATATCTGAAAGTACTAGTCTAAGAATATGTCGATATTCTCTATTCTGTGGGTTGAAGGGGTATAATTTGAAAGCATTGAACTTGCACGCACGATCCTGAAGTCCTGTGTGCAGTAATTCACAAAATATTTTACTTAATAAATTCATTTGAAAATAATAAAAATAAATAAAGATTTTTCTGTCTGTCAGTTGATTTTATGTAAATTCTTTGAAAACAAGGATCAAATTTAAGTGTCTGAAAGATTTTTCTCATGTAAACCAAGTAAAATAAGTTGTAAACTACAGTTGTCCTTGTCCATTTGATTTTATTGCTATTCGAAGATAAATCCAAGAAAAGGTATTGTACAATTGTGGGACACTCCCTTGGTCTGTCCCACTGTGAGGCTTTTTCTGAATCACAGAGATAAAACTACTAAAATGAACTTCCCGCATTGGTAAATGACATCTGTTTATTAGTGAGATTTACTACCAATTTGAGGCAACAGAAAAAGTGGAAATGTGCTTGTTTTCCATCTTTTTAGAATATTTAAAGGCATGGAGGAATTGCTCCCCTTTATTTTTAGGGGAGGGGACATACGCATTTTTCATTGGAGCAAAAGAGATTGGTAGAAATTTCCCCAGCTTCAATAAAAACAACAGTTCCAGTATCAGAATTGTACAGTTCGTTCCAAAATAGTTGAGTGTGTTAATTTTTAAAAAGATTTTTTAAGTTCTCATTCAGCGCTAATGCCTTCGGAAAAAATGAGGGATATTAATATGAGACAATTTTTAGAGAAAAAAATGAAGCCATAGATCCCAGTCATAATATCACTGAGGAAAATGTAAGTAAGTGTGTTGTTTTCTTTTTAAGTTGCAACGTTATCAAAATTAATGTAATGAACAGAATTTTTAGGAGGAATAAAAATTCCAGTAAACGGAGAAAAAGAGTAATTTTGAAAAGATTAACATTGAATGTTAAAAGAAAAAGTGTTAAACTATTTTTACTCTTTTATTTACTAGGGATCGAACCCAGACCTCGGATTTTAGAACACAAGGGAAAATTATTTTTTAATATTAACTCCTTGGCGACAAACGACACATAACGTGCCGCAAAAAGGCTTAAGAATTCTTGTTTATCCTCACCAGTAAAATTTTACTGCAAGATTTGCCTTATTAAATCGTAGCATTTTCTCGATTCAATAAGGCACAAATTTCTGTTTTTAAAAACCGGTGACAAAACATTAAACATTTCGTAAAAGGCTCTTGTCACGAAGGAGTTAATATATGTTTATTTAATTGGCTATTAACAAAACCAAATTTTTTTTTTTTTTTTCTTTGCTGAAGTATCAATTTTGCATTCAAATTAAGTTTTGAAATTTATTAAAAGCGATACATTCGTATAAGTTAATACATAAAAACACAAAAGATTTCTTTATTTACAGTAGTCTTTTTAATTCCGATTATTTCAATTGTTTGTTTGCGTAATTTGGTTACATGTCTGTTATGTTACTGTTTTACTTATTTTATTTTCTCATGAATTTTAAAAATAATTATGAAATATCTACCAGAAACAAATGCTGAGCTGGATATACTTACCCTTTTGAGACAAGAGTCTTTTACAGAATTTTTAGCCTCATTTAATCGGGAAAGTGCCCCTAATGCTAATGCTATAAAAGAAATTTATAAAGATATTTCGTTTGCATTTTAATATGCTTATTTATTTATTATTATTATTATTTTTCATTGGATAGTTGATATTGATATTTAAGGTCGTTTTTTACTTTTTTCAATTTTGATTGCAGATTTTTTTATAAGGATGCTTTCATTTTTCGAAACCAGTTATGAAAATGAAAGTGCCCTCATTAAAAAAAATCTGCAATAACAATTAAAAAAATAAAAAAGTGTCTTTGTATAGATCGATGTCCCACATCCAATGAAAAAAAATCGTTTAAAAATATTAAAATATTAAATTAAAAATATTAAAATATTAAAATTAATATTCTTTATAAAATTCTTCAGTAGAATTAGAATTAGTAAACAGGTCTTTTCGGTTGACTAAAATAGCCTCTTAAATGCAAACTGATTTATTTTTCATAATCTGTATGCACGATGAATGATTTTTAAAATTTCATGCTTGAAAATTATTTTTTAAAAATTAAATCGCGATATAATTTTAAAACTAATTGCAGTGCACTTTTGAAAATAATTTTATTTGTAAGTGCATTTTTTTCTCTATTTGTCGAGGCAAAAATTCATAATATGCTATGCTTAGAAATTTAAAAAATGCAGTGAAAGCAAAATTTAACTGCGTGCTGTTGCCAACATCAAATGACGTCAATGTTATGGATGAACACCTTTGTCCTTTTATTATTTTTGTAGTTTTATTTCCATCCAGGTTATATTCAAATAGTCTGCATCTCCGTATGCAGCGTCTTGTGAAAGGGGGGGGGGGGCAATCACCCCGGGCGCTGAAATATAGGGGGCACCAAATTTACAATACAAACATCATTTTTAGCTTGTTATAAGAAAATATTGTGTGAGGTTGGGGAGGGGGGGAGGGGCGGCCAGATTGATACTTCGCGTCGAGCGCAGTTTTTTCTTCGCGCACCCCTTGTCATATGCGTTGTATAGAGATCAATCAGACATTCTTTCAACTTGAATTTTTAATAACGGGATTCGCAAAATTTAGTGGAAAATTCTTTCAGTTGCAGCAAAAAAGAAAAATCGCCGCAGCATTAATGCAAAAAATAAATAACCTAAAAACGTGAAAAACATGGTCAGGGGAAATATAAAATTCTAGAAAGAGAAATTAAGAGGATTATTTTATATTGTCACTGCAAAATGTTAGGGGTTAAAGGGGAAGAAGCAAATACTTTTGGGGGGATAGAATAGGGGTGGGAGATATTAATTAGTTTATTATTTAAAATTGCATTAATGTGCCCTTTTTCCCCAAAGTGCCCTTTTATGGCAAAGCGTGCCCTGTCTGCCCTTAATCCTAAAATGAACTCTGAATATACTTTACTAATTCACATCAATGTCATAAAAATTCAGGAAGTTTTATTTCAGGTTTAGCCAGATTTAATAACTAAAAAAGCTTGATTAATACATAAATATATTTGGTAACATTGTGATTACCAATGATATCAGCAATATCTTGATTTTTTTCAGAAAATAATTTTTCTTTCTTCATGAAAAAACATGAATTAAATAACCTTAACAAAAATTACAAATTAAAAAATATATGGAGTTGATATATAAGTAAAAAAGACAAATTTTGCACCTACATCTGAACTGAATGTTTCATTGTTTACATCTATAAATTATGTGTGGATTTTAGAAAGTTGCAGATTTGGGAGAGCCTACTGTATTTTGATTTACGGTTACTATTTTATTTGTGAATTTAGATCAAAACAATATTGAATTATTTTTAATACATTGAAGAGTTGTCTTAATAAATATTAGCTTTAAAATGTAGAAGCAAAATAAGTAAAAATTAAAACTTTTAAATAGATTATTGCACATTGGTAAAAACAGTGTTAGAAAATCATATTCTTTATGAAATAAACAAAGTTAACTTTACTTATTTGATTCATTGCATAATTTCGAACACTTTATTAGATTTACACAAACAACACTTCAATTTTTTTTACAAAATATGTTGCGATTTTCTTTTGTTTTTCAACTTTAGGGTGCTTTGAATACGGTTCCACAGCATTTTTTTATTACAACTATGTTCTAAATAACGATCACAGCTTTTTATCTTTCACCATAAGTCTTCTGGTTATTCAAAAATTCCAATAGAACCTCGATTATCGAAATTTTTTATGTAACCCCGTTTAACCGAAAATGTTTTGACCCCATGCTTTTCAGATAACTATTGTTTTATTGTCTTGTTTATGTGTAGATGTGACAGTTTCTGTATTTATGAGACAATATGCTGTGCATTATCCATAGTTTAAATTAAGCCTAAAAGCGGCATTTTTATTTATACAAGATGTTTAACATAAAGGAAGATTGTGTTGAGGAATGGGACAAGTTCAATTCCTTACTTCTGACAAGATGAATGTAAAGTGCTAATATGTAAATATTTTTAAAGGGTAATATAGGGGACAGTGAAGTGTAACGGTACAATAGGTTTTCTACTTTATGTATTGTTCTGAACTTTTCATCAAACACACATTACATGAAGAAATGGTGCCCCAATTTTCAATTTAAAAAAGTAGATGATCTGCATAAACCTGCAATTGTATAAAGAAAAGGATTATTTCAAGAATCCAAATTAAATTTGCTTCATATATATTTAATGCTTTCTGTATATTAATGAGTTGTTTATGTGTAGACGTAACAGTTTCCCTATTTATGGACATTATGCTGTATGTTATTTTTAATTTAAATTATACCTAAAAATAATATTTTTGTTTATACAAGAAGTTTAACATAAAAGAAGGTAGCAGTGGTAATCCGGTATATCAGTAAAGGGAGGAATAGGACAAATCCAATTGTTTCTTTTTAATAAGATAAATTTAGACTGCTGACATTCAAAGGGGGTAGTATTATTTATAGCATTGCAAATATATTAATTTACTTCAAACTATAAATAAATTGAACAGATGATTTTTTAATGTCATTTATGAATGACAGTCCTTAATTTTCATTCCAGTAATGAAGATACTAGAATTTGATATTGTAGCACAGACATTATTAACCTACAATCTTAAATAATTTACTAAATTATATATACATAGCTGACACTGGACCATTTATGTCTTAAAATAGCAAATAAAGCCTTTGTGCACAAATGTTTAAAGATAGAAAACCAACGAATATAAATGCACAAATAAAGTATGAGAAGGTAGCAAATAGCTATTTCGAATCTACTAACGAGATTCTTCATCAGTGCAAAACTCAGTGAGCTAAAAGTAGCAAAACTGAGCAAAGAGACAGAGAGACGCAGGCTTATATACCCTCTATGGGAACAATCCCGCCTAAAGAAAAGCAACCAATGAGAAGAAAGCAGCCAAAACCAACTCAGTGGACAAGTAGCGACATCTATCGGAGAACAAACAAAACAAAAACTAAAAAGCAAGTGAAAAAAAAAAAAAAGGGATTAAATTAAAGATTTCCAAATACTTGGAAAATAAGGAGTACTAGATAAGTCATTGACTAAGGAGTGAGAATTTTTTATGATGTGGTACGCTTCCCAAAAATCATGATCAAGAATAGAAGGACATTTATGGATGATGGTGGCTGAAGAAAAGTTAAACTTATGTTGAGAAGACCAACAATGTTGAGCAATAGAGGAACGTTTAAGCTCCTGATTTTTGACATACCTTTTATGTTCCATTAAACGAAATCTGAGAGCACGTTTAGTCTGACCAATATAAGAAAGACCACATTGGCAAGAAATTTGGTAAATACCACAGTTATCTAAGTGATCAATGGGGTGCTTAAGATTTGAAAAAGCAATTTTATTAACAGGAGAAAAAATAACATTGAAATCGAACCTTTTTAAAATTTTAGCAACTTGCTGACTGATTTTGGGGAAAAAAGGCAAAACAACCAAAGCATTGGAGTTCGAATTAAAGTTCTTACTTTCAGATTGTGTGGATTTTGTCAATTTTCTATGAATAGAATCTATAATATTAGGAGAATAACCACGATCAACAGCAATAGCTTTAAGGTAATTAAGTTCATCACTGAGTAACTGAGGAGTTGAACAAATATTGGAAGCCCGGAAAACAAAAGTTTTAAAAGCCGCAACTTTCTGGTTAGGAGGATGAGAGGCATATCTATGAGGTGGAAGACTGACCGCAAAAGGTTTGCGAAAGACAGTAGTTTGAAAATTATCTTCATTGCGAATAACAAGAACATCCAGAAAAGGAAGGCAATTGTCCGATTCAGTTTCAAAAGTAAATTGAATGCAAGAATCTATAGAATTCATGACAGAGAGAATATGATTTATATCAGAATTCACTTCAACTAAAGCATAGATATCATCTACATAACGAACATAGAACGGAAATTTTAAGACTTCAAATAATTTTATTTCAAAATAGAGCATGTACAAATCGCATAAAGTCGGACTAAGAGGATTACCCATAGCCAAACCGTCAATCATACGAAAGAAATTCCCGTTAAAAACAAAAGTATTTTGAGCTAAGCAAGCACGAGTTAGATGAATAAGCTCCTCGATTTCGAAAAAGGAAAAATGAAATTCACAAAGCCTTTTCTTGAGGCAATCTAAAGCACCTTCGACAGGAACATTGGTAAATAATGATTTAACATCAAAAGAAACCATCATGTTGCCTTGTGGCTTAAAACTGTGAAGTTTCTTAGTAAATTCAAAAGAATTCTTAACCGTGAAAGAATTACTGCTTGAGAGAGGAGAAAATATGGAAACAAGATATTTGGCAAGTTTATAAGAAGCCGTACCGATACTGGAAACAATGGGTCTAAAAGGAATGTCACGGATGCAGGAATGTTATTCCTGCCAAATTAAAGATGTCTCTTATTCCTTCAATTGCTCATTGTGCCAGGTTTTATGCTTTACCTAAGGTCCATAAACGTGACATTCCTTTTAGACCCATTGTTTCCAGTATCGGTACGGCTTCTTATAAACTTGCCAAATATCTTGTTTCCATATTTTCTCCTCTCTCAAGCAGTAATTCTTTCACGGTTAAGAATTCTTTTGAATTTACTAAGAAACTTCACAGTTTTAAGCCACAAGGCAACATGATGGTTTCTTTTGATGTTAAATCATTATTTACCAATGTTCCTGTCGAAGGTGCTTTAGATTGCCTCAAGAAAAGGCTTTGTGAATTTCATTTTTCCTTTTTCGAAATCGAGGAGCTTATTCATCTAACTCGTGCTTGCTTAGCTCAAAATACTTTTGTTTTTAACGGGAATTTCTTTCGTATGATTGACGGTTTGGCTATGGGTAATCCTCTTAGTCCGACTTTATGCGATTTGTACATGCTCTATTTTGAAATAAAATTATTTGAAGTCTTAAAATTTCCGTTCTATGTTCGTTATGTAGATGATATCTATGCTTTAGTTGAAGTGAATTCTGATATAAATCATATTCTCTCTGTCATGAATTCTATAGATTCTTGCATTCAATTTACTTTTGAAACTGAATCGGACAATTGCCTTCCTTTTCTGGATGTTCTTGTTATTCGCAATGAAGATAATTTTCAAACTACTGTCTTTCGCAAACCTTTTGCGGTCAGTCTTCCACCTCATAGATATGCCTCTCATCCTCCTAACCAGAAAGTTGCGGCTTTTAAAACTTTTGTTTTCCGGGCTTCCAATATTTGTTCAACTCCTCAGTTACTCAGTGATGAACTTAATTACCTTAAAGCTATTGCTGTTGATCGTGGTTATTCTCCTAATATTATAGATTCTATTCATAGAAAATTGACAAAATCCACACAATCTGAAAGTAAGAACTTTAATTCGAACTCCAATGCTTTGGTTGTTTTGCCTTTTTTCCCCAAAATCAGTCAGCAAGTTGCTAAAATTTTAAAAAGGTTCGATTTCAATGTTATTTTTTCTCCTGTTAATAAAATTGCTTTTTCAAATCTTAAGCACCCCATTGATCACTTAGATAACTGTGGTATTTACCAAATTTCTTGCCAATGTGGTCTTTCTTATATTGGTCAGACTAAACGTGCTCTCAGATTTCGTTTAATGGAACATAAAAGGTATGTCAAAAATCAGGAGCTTAAACGTTCCTCTATTGCTCAACATTGTTGGTCTTCTCAACATAAGTTTAACTTTTCTTCAGCCACCATCATCCATAAATGTCCTTCTATTCTTGATCTTGATTTTTGGGAAGCGTACCACATCATAAAAAATTCTCACTCCTTAGTCAATGACTTATCTAGTACTCCTTATTTTCCAAGTATTTGGAAATCTTTAATTTAATCCCTTTTTTTTTTTTTTTTTTTTTTTTTTTTTTTTTTTTTTTTCACTTGCTTTTTAGTTTTTGTTTTGTTTGTTCTCCGATAGATGTCGCTACTTGTCCACTGAGTTGGTTTTGGCTGCTTTCTTCTCATTGGTTGCTTTTCTTTAGGCGGGATTGTTCCCATAGAGGGTATATAAGCCTGCGTCTCTCTGTCTCTTTGCTCAGTTTTGCTACTTTTAGCTCACTGAGTTTTGCACTGATGAAGAATCTCGTTAGTAGATTCGAAATAGCTATTTGCTACCTTCTCATACTTTATTTGTGCATTTATATTCGTTGGTTTTCTATCTTTAAACATTTATGTCTTATAATATATGGTTTTATATCTGTCCATAACAACCTGTTATGGGGAAATAAGGGACACATTTTGAAATTTACCATTTCTTTAATTATAAAATTGTTTAAGCCTATTATATTTTGATATTGCTATTAAGACATTAGAATGTGTTTCATTTTGTTTTCTATAAACGGAAATTTTTGTTTTTGTGCCAAATAAAGAAGAATTTCTTATTTTTGTAAAAAAGTGTCCTATTTCTCACCTTTCTCCCCTACACAATTTTCATTATTATATTGAGAAGACATTTCATTTATCCTGAATAGAAAAAGGTTCGTTATTAACACTATATGGATATTAGAGTAAAATTTGTATATAGGTAGTATTTAGAAATTCTGGTTTTTTTTTCACCTTTTTATCAAGGAATAACTACTTATGTTTAAAAAAAATGTTATTAGCAATATGTATGTCAATATTAGCCAAGAAAATCGATGTGCAGTTCACATACAGTGATCCTATAATTAAACTAATCGTTTGGAGAATTTACTTAAATCCCTACTTTCAAAGAATCATTTCAATAACTGGCACATTTAATGACAAAAAAATTACCTTTGATTAAAGAGTTTTTCGATCGGAATATTACAATTTGCTTATAATTACCCACAAATAATGAAGCAAGACACGCTAAACGAGCGATTCAATCTGAATGATTCTTTAATTTCTTGCATAAATTCTGAGTGTATTAAAATATTAATTAAAAATATTCTCTCTGTATATTCAAAACAAGCTAGCCTTAAATACCTGCAGCATTTTTATATAAAACGAAATTTTTGCATTCAAGATCGAACAAAGATTGATTAATGCAAAAGTGTTTTTAAGAAATTCTAATCTATGATTTCAAGATTTTCTGAAAATAAAAATCTCTGTATGGCGAATGCAAAAATTACAAAAACTGGATCATATAATGATTAAAAATAATACCTTTGAAGAAAAAAAAATCATAAATAAGAAAGAAAGATACGCTATACGAATGATTCAATTTGAATGACTCGTCAGTATCAAAATCATTCGTAATGCTATGGGAATACGCCAGATACTTCTTGTGTTCGAATTATTTTGAAAATTTCAAGCAGGAATTAAACAAATTTAAAAAAAAAAATTAATTGTGTTTTGAAATATTTTTTGAAAAGATTTATTATGTGTGTGCAGGTAAATCTGGCCTCAGATTCTTGCAGCATTTTTATATAAAAAAAATTGCATCCAAGTTCATAAAAAAATTTACATCGAAAAATACAACTGGTTAATTTCGTAAAAGTATTTTTTAGGAAGTATCATGTAGAATTTAACATGTTTTAAGATTTTACACAAAAACAAAGATAATCATGTTGCTGTATATGATATAATCTCATACAAATGTGAGTAATGCTATTGTACTGTTTTCCTAAATTAGTATAGCTGTTGTTTTCAAGTGTAGTAATTTAATGGAGAATGCTATCTCCAAGTTTAGATTCATAAAATCTACTTTTTCATATTAATTAGCTGTATTTTCCCACTCTATATCTATTTTTTAAATTGCCAGATGCAAAGCATCAGTATCAGATTGGGTCAGTTAAAAGTGTGCAGGCCTTAGATTTTTAGAGAGTACCAAAAAATTTAGAAAAATCAGGTCTGTTTTAATCAGGTCAGGTCTTGACTGCTTGGCATGGCAGCATTCTGCAATAGATTCACCAACTCTATAAACCTAAATATATTGAGATCCAGTGTAAACACCAATATACCTAATGTAAACTGTGTAGTGTACATCAATTATCACAAATACTCTAAACAAATAATTTTAAAAAATCATGTCATCACCATCTCTAGTCACAACCTTAATAAAGATATATCTCTCAGTCTCTATAAAAGAGTTTGCTATATTTCTCTTACATGCTTAATGTTCCATTAAATTTATTCAATACTACACAGTTTTTCAAAACAAATCATCTAATATTCAGAAAATGGAATGTAAATTGCATTGTAGCAGATTGTCTGATATCAAATTTAAGATTTACAAACTTTTGTTAATAGATAGCGTAGAGCAGACATAGAAAACTGTTCAACCCTATTGATTTGTTTGCAAATAACTGAAAAAAAAATTGCATAGGTACAAAGTGATTAGGATTAATGTTTATTAAATGTTCTTTATAAAATAGTCTTCATAAAAAAAAAAAAATAATGATGATTTTTCAAATGATAACACCCATTTTGACACTATTCAAGAACCTTTGGTGGAAGACCAAAAAAGATTAGTTTATACAGTAATAAAACTATTAATAATTTATACTACCAAAGTTCTATAATCCACAATTTTCTATAATTCACGTTACTTTGTGAATGTTAACAATGAATTAAACAGTCAAAAACATTTACAAATTAGTGATCCAAGATCAATTTTTTTAAAACAAATTAAAAAAAAAATGAGAAAAAAACATAATAAAACATTTATTATTTTAAAAATATAACTCTTTTACTTTATTTACTGTAAAAAAAAGAAACTGTATTGCAGAACCTATGTAATTATTTTTATTTAAATGCCCATAATTTTTTTTGTAAAATAACTTTAAAAAGGCATTTTTTGAGATAGCCTATTAAATTATTGTTTAGATTTCATATATTTTTTTCATATTATACTGATTATAGAATTAAAACATCATTTAGGAATAATAAAATGACACAAAATCCATAATGCTCTATAATCTGCAACATTCCATACAACCTTTGGCCCCAACTTGTGCGGATTATAGAACTTTGACTGTATTAAATAATTATGACCTGCATTACTTTTGGCATAAAACAGACCACAATTGTAAAAAACATCAGTGTGTAAATTTATAATTTATTTGAATGATAATATTTTAAGTCAAAGCAAAATTCTAACTTTGGGCAGTGTAAAGGGACCATCTTCTCTTTCCAAGGGATTCACATTAAAAAAAAAAAAACTTAGTACATTAGACTTCCTCAAATCCGCAATTCTCTAAAATATGCACATAATTTACATGTGCAAACAATTAAACATTCAGTTCAGATACAAAATTTTCTTTTTTAATTTTATACCAAATCCATACATATTTTAATTTGCTATTTTTATTAATATTACTGAATTATGTTTTTTCATGAAGGAAGAATATACTTATTTCGGAAAAAACTCTAGATAGTGCTGATATAATTGGTAACCACAATCTTCTTATTAAATATATTTATGTATTAATTAAACTTTTTTGGGTTATTTAGTCTGGCTAAGCCTGAAATAAAACTTTTTTATTTCATGATTTTGATGTGAATTAGTAATGTACAAATATGAGGCAAATTTCATTGAATAACTTCAGAAAAATACATTTCATCTTTATAATGAATATTTAATCCTACATTATAACTTTACCTTTCCTTTAAATATTTTAATCAGTTTAAAAATTATCTAAACTTTTATTATTTTATTTTATTACTTATTTTAATATTATATTTATATAGTAAGCATCCACTATAGTTTCATTTTCTTTATTAGTTTCATTCAAATTTACTGTTTACAAAAATGTAAACAAAACAATGACCAGAAATTTGCAAAATTCTATAATCCAAACAACCCCTGGTTCCAAGCTTTGTGGATTAGAGGGAGTCTATTGTATCTATCAGAAACATTTTGTGAGATTTTCTTATATAATAAAAATTTATAACTAGCTTTAAATTCTTGTATAAATTTGCAGGTGGCTGACTGAGAATCTTTTCTTTCACAATCGAAGTTTCTGAAATTTATAGATGAACCATTTTCTTTTATAACTCTTAAATGTTTTACAAAAGTAGAAAAGATACTACTCGGTTATCCCCAATCCCGTTGACCAAAAAAAATATTGTCAAACTATAAGATTAAATGCCAATAATGGATGATCATGAAAGTAATATTCAACGACATTAAATACGATACACATGTTTAAAACGTATTTAACTTATTTTTATTTCGACTTTTTATTTGTGTTTTTATTAATATTCTACTAGTAATTTATTTTTCCATTATTTAAAATAAAAATTATGTTAATATGTATGATTTAGCTATTAGTTTGGCGATTCCTATAATTTGGCAAAATTGGTCGACAGGATAACCAAGTACCGTATTTTCGGGCATATGTGCTGCACCTCTGAAAATACATTAAAATAGAATAAAGTAATCGTTAGAAGCTCCGCACCACCGTAAGCACCGCACTTACGAAAATAAGTCAAAATCTTAAAAATTGCATTATATTCTGTGTTTTTTTTTGCATTTTGCAGTGATTTTTTTTACATTTGTGAAATGAATCCAATTTCAAACTGTAAGTACAATTTTATAGTATATTTTCTATATTTTTAGGATAAAATTTAATTTGAATTCGTGGAGCTATTTTTTGTGAATTTTTTATACGATTTGTATAGTTTTTTCACCATTTAACGGAGATTTTTCGAAATTCAAAACAGAAATACTGAGTAAAGAATTAATCTAGAAAAGTAATTATGTTCTCTATTTTTTTTTTTTAGCATTTTTACTAATTACATTATAAACCTCCCCCCCTCCCCCCGAAAAAAATCTTATTTAAAAAAATAATTTCACAGTGAGCTGTGATTTTTTTTTTATGAAATGCATTAATACTAATAATAAAAATTATTATTATTATAACTGTGAGCTCAAAAAATAGCGTTCCCAAGATCCCTGAAATCTTTCCTGGAAACGTATGTTATTTCACTCAGGTTCCCGGCCATAAACCTAACAAGTCACCGTGACAGCCAGCAATGCCGCTGACACGTTGCAACGCGTAAATCGTGCAAAAAAAAAAAAAAAAAAAAAAAATCAGAGACAGTATGCAAAAGAATACCTCTTAAGCGGCCTGTGGGATGTTTAATTTCGTCTAAACATTACGGGAAAAGCTCTAATTCCAAAGAAATGCAAAATTTCATCAGAAAATCGCATAAAAACGGCAAATTTTGTTAAAAAATTTCGAAAAAACGGTACATTTCATCAAAAAATGACATTTCGTCAAAAAATTGCGATAAAACTTAAATTTTATCAAAAGATTACAAAGAAGCCCGAATTTCGGTAAAACATCACGGGAAGCAACACAAATTTCATTAAAAAATCTCAAAATACGGCAAATTTCATCAAAAAGCCTTGAAAAATAGAAGGTTTCGTCAAAAAATCATGATAAAGCGGCAAATTTCGTAAAAATACTCACACATAAATTTTTGCAGGGATTCTGCATTTTTCATCTGGGAACCTTAAAATTTTTAGAATTTTCGAATCCTGCTGTAAATACCTTATCCCAATATAACACATTTTGTCCTCTTTTCAATAAAGTTTAATCACATTCATCAGTGATTTTCAATGCGATTTTATACGAGTTTTGTGGTAATTTTTGATATTTTTAAAAGGAATCCAATTAATTTTTTTAACCTAACATTTTGTTGTTCTGCAATTTTTTAATTTTTACACTTTTTTTCAATTTTTAATATTTATGTTGCGATTTCCAAATATTTAAATTCAAGATTACCGTATATAGTCGCGTATATGTCGAGAAATTTTAGACAAAAAAAGAACTTCAAAGGGGGGGGGGGGGTCGACTTATACGCGAGACCTAAAAAAAAAATCTATAAATAAAATATCAGAAAATAGTTTCCTAGCGAATCGGTGCTGCTGCACCCCATTTTGTTTGTAGAGTAGAAAATCCAAAATGCGGAACCCTTCCTAAATCGACGATTCTGAATTTAAGATGATTTTTAGTTTATTTAAAAAATAATAATCTACTCTATTCTGTAGCAAAGAACAAAAAAAGTGTATGATTTATGTCATTTCGAAACGATTCAGAGGAATCGTCTTTTTCGGAACGATACCGATGATTCGATCCTATTCACCACCGTTCATTTAGGTACGAGTCAGAGGAATTGCTCCTTTTCGGAGTAATGTCATTTCGGGACGAGTTCGAGGCCCGAGGATTTTCGGAATTGGTGCATTTCGGACCGATTCAGTCCTTGGGAACCGTTCAAAAAAGAAGCGGTTCCGCGAGTTCTTTCCTTTTCGGAATCGTTTCAAAAATGAGGTATTCTTTTTTTTTTTTTTTACAGACTGGAATCGTTCCTTCAGTACCACTGCCAGACCGCTCCTTTTGAATCGTTCCTCAACAAATGACACATCTTTACTAAAAAAAACTGATTAAAGTTAACGTTAAAACGACATATTCAGCAAAAAGTACGTTTAAAATAAGTAACGTGTTATACTGTTGTTTTTACTCTCTTCAAATCAAGAGCAAGCTGCGTTCGAGCGCCATTTGTATTCGCCGCCGGCAGGCCGATATTTCAAAATATGCGACTTCGTAATGTTCATCATGTTTTTTTTTCCCTCGATCCTTTGACGAAATACGCTTTTTTGAACGGTCCTTTCAGGAAATTCTCATTTTTTCTTCAATCCTTTGACGAAATTTGCGTTTTTTTTCATGATCTATCTATAAAAGACTTCGTTTTTCCCTCGATTTTAAGACGAGATACTTTCTTTTCATAGGATCCTTTGAGAAATTTCTTGTTTTTTTTCAAGCTATACATTTATGAAATATGCGTTTTTTCAACAGTTCTTTCACGAAATTTGCATTTTCTCGCGATTATTTCACGATATTCGTGTTTTTTCCGCAACCCTTTGATGAAATCCGCGTCCCCCTCGATTCCTTCATAAATCATTCTTGCTTTTTCTCAGATCTTTGATGTAACTTGCTATTTTTTCTGCGAATGATTTACGAAAATTATTATTATTTGCGATCATTTGACCAAATTTTTGATACATTTTTTAATATTCCGAATTTTTTGCACTGATGAAAACTTTACAGAATTTTTGGTAAAATTCCGAACAAGAGAAAAATAAACACCGTATCCGCCGCCCCGGCAGAAGCGCCGCACTAAGCATATTTCTAAGTTTTAAACTCGTATGCGCCGCGGCTCATACGCCCAAAAATACTGTAGTACCATAGAATATATATGATATATAGTAGATTTCCTCAAATCTGCACATCACTAAAGAAATAAACAACTTTCAGTCCAGATGAGGGACAAATGTATAGAAATGTTTAGTTTTATATCAGTTTGTATGTATTTTAATATGTAGTTCTTAATAATATCATTGTTTTTACATGAATAAAGTATAAAATTATTTTTGAAAAATAACAAGATGCTGCTATCGCTGATAAACACAATCTTTTTACAAAATATATTTAATGTATTTAAGAACTGTTTTTAATTATTATTAAAACTGGCTAAACTTGAAAGAAAACTTGCTGATTTTATGATTTTGATATAAATTAGTAGAGTAGGTACTTTTACAAGGAATGTTTCATAGAAAAAATTCAAGGTTAAGTGTATCGTATCTTTATCATGCATATTTAATTTTACATTATTAATTACAATGTCAATGGTGCATGGTATATATTATTCAATCTGTCTCGTAATATCAGGGTTCGTGATTTTTTTAATAAAAATCAAAATAATTGGATTTTTTTTTTATTTTTTTTAAAATATCACACATTATTAATATTTTATATGACTTATCGTTTAATTTAAAAAATATAAATTGTACATAATAGACATTCATTTTATAAATGTTATCTATTAATTATATTACACAATTTACATAAAAGATTCATATTATTTCGAGGTAAAATTTTAGGTTATGAAAAAATTCTTGATTACGCAAAATGCATGAAAAACTACAAATCAGATGTCAAAAATTAATTCAACCTTCAGTATTTTAATGAAAATAAAAATATCTGCAACGCATAAAATTTTAAACAAAATTGTATGCAAACTAAGTTTTTGTGCTGGCTAAAAAATGAGTTTAGTTAGCAGCCATTAAAATACTTAAGAGCATGCGGACACAAATTGAGTTGTCATCACTAATTGACTGACTTCTCAGTAGTGTTGGAATTTACACAGGAAAATTTTGAATAGCAATTTTATTTTATTTGTGGAATATCTATCATCTTATAAAACAATATTTAAACTTACTAATGAGAACTTGGAATCCCTAAATAAAAACCAGTTTTTTATCGGGGGATTCCAAATTCTCATCAGTAAGTTTAAGAAGTAATTAATCATAAGTTAATCAGTAAGTGCAGTGTTTTATAAGGTGATAGATATTCCACAAATAAAATAAAAGAAATTTGCTATTCAAAATTTTCCAGTGTGAATCTCAACATTAGTGAGAAGTCAGTCAGTTAGTGAATGCATCACAATTTGTGTCCTCTGGCCTTAAGCATTTCGATGGCTGCTAACTAAACTCATTTTTTTAGCCAGCACTTATATTTGTTTTCTCTGTTGATTTCTAATTTCTGAAAGTACCAAACCAAAGGCAGAAATCATGTTCTACTGAAGCAGATAAATCTAAAGCCGCTATCAGATACACCAACATTTAGTAAGACTTTTGAGCCAACACTCTATTTCCTCCAACTTTTCGGGAAATATCCTCCAAACTTCCAGTGTAATAGCAAACTGCAATGTCTCCCAGACTTTTTTCCACACGTTCAAAAAAATCTGGCCTAGATTAGATTTTTCATCCAACATCGAACGTTTCAACGAATCAGAGGTAAGCGATTGATACGAGAAGGCGATAAATGTTAACGCCTGGCACAAGTAGAAACTGGTTTTACGGCTTTTCCTCCGAATTTTTCAAAGACAGTTGCAAACCTTTTTCCCCCATTGAACGGGAAAATGTTGGAGTTAAAATCCGCTGAAAAGTTTGTCTCGCCTAAAGTCCGTGTGTCTAATAGTAGCTTGATGCAGTAAAAAGCTAGTTGATCATTAATTCTCTAAGTGTTTTAGTATCAGCCTTTTTGATAACTCTAATAAAAATATCTTCCAGCATTCTAAAGGGCTGAGATCAATTATATTGAAACAAAATAAATAAATAAATGACTTCAGATTTTGTTCAAATCTTATTATAACAGCCCTTACCAAAGTACAGCACATAAAACCATCTGTACAGCACATAAAGCAAAATATTTCTGCTTAGATTTCTTTATTGTTGCAAGATTATTTTATAATTTGATTCAAATGAAATTTGAAAGCATTTTTTTCTAAACTTTACATTTATTTTACTTTTTGAGAAAGCTTAAGCTTTATCTTTCTTAAAGTTGTTTGATTATATATATTATATGAAACTAAATTATATTAATACACATTATTATGTTTGTTTACATCTTACACCTATTAAAAAATAACTTAAAAGAAAAACTGATTTAAATCAATGATTTAAAAAAAAATCAATTGATTAAAATCAAGCTCATTTAAATTAACGAACAATGCATAATATAAATTTTTATGTTCAATATTATAATTTATATGGACATTTTAACCATCAATATCTATTCAAAAGAAAATTTTGTAGGGGAAGGTGGTGTACCTCGGAGGTAATTTCAAACTTTGATTTTTTACAAAAAAAGTGTTTGGAAAATATCTGTAAAACATTTTTTTTCAAAAATTTAAGGATCTTAGCTGTTACATATTTTTTTCTGAAATGTCCAAATATATTTCTTCACTACTTTTTAATTTTTTTAAAAATAGCTTACAATACAGCCAAGGTACACCACCGGTGGTGTACCTTGGAGGTAGGTATGGTGTACCTTGGAGGTATTTGTTTTTAACAGATTAAGTACTACACAGCATGAAAGAAAGCTGATTTATTATTTGTTTACAGTAATATGATTTAATATAAGACAACTTTAGGCTAATATAAGTCTAATTAGTTTAAATTTACAATTTTAAGAACACTAAATCATTCATATAACTGAAATAATAAAGTTTGAACAGTTTAGCCATAAAATAAAGTTTATTCAAATACAAATAACCACTGTTTAACACTCCCTCTTTATATCTAACATCTTTAGTTCTATTCCACATTCAATTTAGAACACCAATTTTTACCAAATGATAATTTTTCAAGCTGTTTTACGGAACCTCCTGTGGCAATGGGATGTTGCATCTTAAAGACAACATCTGATTTATCCAACTCTCAAACATTTTTATCTTCGCTTGTGAATTTTTGTGAGTTTGTGTCCTTTTTTAAATACTGAATTTTTAAAAATGGGTCATCGACTTCTAATACCTCTGCTACAAAGTGTTTCACAGTAGTTTTACCCCTAAGTTGTACCAAAATAAAAACTCCAGCTGTAATGTTTTCAAAATCTGGATCTTCCAAATCATCAAATTCTTCTTCTGACTGACTAGACTCTTCGTAAGAGGGTTCATCTATATTTTCTTCCGATTCTGACTCCAAGTCAGCGTTAAATTTTTTCTTTACTATGGGTACTTTCTTATAAGTTTTCTTTTCTTTCTTAGGATTTTTATTTTTCTTATTATATTATATTATTTATAAAATATTAATAATATATAAATAATTATTTATAATAATATTTTAATTTATATATTTATTAAAATATTTATTCAGTGTTTAATACTAGGTTTAGATAACTTTGATTTTGAATTTTTATTTAGGCTTCATCAATTTAATAGCCTAACATTTAAACTTAGGCCCATTTGACCAGCCCAGTACTTTGGTTATTAAAGTAAAGAAATACTTTCTAACAAATTTTACTCTTAATTATTAATAAATTTAGCAGGTGTGTACCTTGGAGGTACCTCCAAGGTACACAACATTAGCTACCTCCAAGGTACACTACAAGCAAGTGTTTTACAAAAATGGTTTCCACATCTTCATATTTTAGATTTAGCCAGTTTCAAGCATACATAAATGTAGCTGAAAACTTGCCTTTCAACTTGTGATAATCAGTTTAAAACAAAAGTTGATGCTTACAGTTATGGAAGAAAAAGAATATGTCCTTGAAAAGTAACTTTTTGGTACTGAAAATAAACTTTGTTTTTTACAGCTGCAACAAGTGTGTTGATTAATAGTAGAAGAACTTCCCATGAGCCTCTAGTAACAAATACATGCAAACAATATTTTAGTTTAAATTTATCACTTAAGGTGGCTGCACAATCAATGTGCCTCCAAGGTACACATCCCTCCAAGGTACACCACCTTCCCCTATTACTATTATATCATGTAACTTACCTAAGATCTTCTTATCAGGAGATCAATTATCATTTTGAAGTCTTTATTGTGCATGCTCTTCTATTTAATTTGTAATTACAGTAGAAGCCCGAAATAACATGGTACGATATACTGCAAATTCAGATTTAACACGGTGTAAAATATGTCCCCCGAAAAAAAAGGGTCGGTTTTAGAATAAATTTTGTGATTTAAACTTTCAGTGAAATACTAAGAGGGACTTGCAATCTGTGGTCAGTGCTATGCATTTCAAGATCTCTGTTGACGATTTAAATGACTGGATAGAAATTGACAACAGCAAACTATTTCAGAGGTCATAACAGATCAGGATATCATTGATGCTGTAACACATAAAAATTGCAATAAGCAAGATGATGTTGATGAAATTGAAAATGATGTGGTAATGAAAGATGACGTTCTACATGTTAGTGAAGACATTTTATACTCAATAAAAGTAATTCCATGAATAGTAAGGCGAGATGATTCAGATCATGTTTGTCTACTCATCTTGATAGTTTGAACAATATGCCGAAAAGAAACGAAACGCTCTAGTTCATCAAACAACACTTATGAACTTTTTCAGATTGTAAAAGATTAAATCTGTGTTCAATGAGTGATAAAATTAATTACAATTCACAAAGTGAGTAAAGTGCTCTCATCATTTTGAACCATTTCTTTGACATCATTTCGATATACTGTGAGTCTGAAACATGTCTTCCAATAACCAAATTATATCGCCTTCTACTGTACATAAAAAAATGGGGATAAAAAAAAACATGTATTTGAAAGTTACAACAAAACAAAATACAGGAGAGGGGCACACATATGAACAATTTTCACATTTCTGACTATTTTTCAATATTCTTATGAGGTATTGAAACATAAACTGATTTATATGACTCTTTGAAACTTTTGAATACATTTATTAAGAATTTCTAACTTATATCTTCATTCTAAAAACTGTCTAAATTTTTTTCACATGTACCCAGGTGGAGGGATAATTGTGAATGTGCCTGGCACCACATGTAAGCACATGCATAAATAGGAACAAAAATAAAATTTTGTGAATTAAAAATATTTAAATGCCCTGTTTCTAGTTGTGTGAATAAATCTATAAACGTTTCAACATAGTTACTAGAAATTATTAGTAAAATTATATTTTTATATACTTACTTCTTTTGAATCAAGCATGACAAAACTGTATAACTTTTATACAAATTATTGAATAATTCAGTTATTGTGGTTTACTTTTTTCAAAATTTTATGCAACATTTATCACAAAATTGTGCATCATGGTTTTTAAATATTGGTGATTATCTCTGTACTACTTATCCCTTTTTTTGAACCTCTAAATTTTACTTAAAAGAGAAATCAATATCTATAATATGGGCTTAGAAAAAATAAATCAACCCCCCCCCCCCTGACTGTTAAGCAAAATGGCACAATTGTAAAGTTGTTTTCTTCGTAATTTTATTTAAATGCTAAAAAAAGATGTTTTTCACAACATGATATATATATATATATTCCATTACGTATATGTATATAAGCCTCCAGAATATTTATTCTAATTTAATTTCTTAAAATTGTGTGATATTTGTCAAATCATATTAATTTAAATGATGCTACTATTGCAGTGAAACTTGCAGTTTAGTTAATGGACAAGAATTCAGTAGACTCCCTTTAATCCTCAACTGTGAAATCACCAGCTCTTTAAGGCCCCTGTCCTCGCTCGAGGAAATGCTCGCGAGCTAATGCTATTCCTATGGGGAAGCATATTTCTAATAACTCTTTCGCATTTTGACATTTTTGAATAATTTTTTTTGCATTGGGTAGCTGAGGTGCATGCCGACAGCGCATCTTTTGTACTTTTTCGATTTTGGTTGCAGATATATTTTTTACTGCTCCCAAGCTATGTGGATTTGAGTGAGTCTACTGCATAGACAATGTCACAAATAGAAAAAATGTATAAACAGGTGGAAAATGGGTAAAATCGACAATAAAGGGCAAAAACCTTAAATAATTTAGAAATGAAGCCTATTTTTTGATAACATAAAGGGAAATTTAAGGAGGTCGCCTGATAGTACTAGGGTGGGGGTACCCTACAAGCAGAATAGGGAAATTTAAGGAGGTCGCCTGATAGTACTAGGGTGGGGCTACCCTACAAGCAGAATGGAGTGAAGGATAATGCTGATGCTAAAAAAGATGGAAGGAGCTAAAAGAGTGTAAAGTAAGGGACAAGCCTTGAGAATTATAATAACTAAGAAAAATGAATAAAAGTAATAAAAAGAGGAGATAAAGATGAAAATGTGATGAAAATCTATTAGGGATGAAGGAAGTTGGAATCTTCTGGAAAAAATAAAATAAACGTTAAAAAAAATAAAAAAAAAGAGAGAGAGAGAGAGTGATCCCTACAAAAATGCATACGCATGCAAGTAAAAGATAAAATCATAGTTTGGCAGCAAGACCGGATTTTAAAACCAGAAACTATAAAGAAAAGAACAGAAATCAAATCCTCCAAAATCGGGAACTGTATCCTGGAAGTAACTTTATGGAACAGAATAACACAAATCTCCATGCCTTTTAACTAATATCAATTATTTAAAAAGATTGGAAAAGCCAATACATTTTTTTCAAGAAAATATGACTTAAGCAAAACCGGTTTAAGTCTGAAATATACACCGATGAAACTGAAATTCGAATCTGTATGTTCTGCACAACTTTATAAGCTTTATCTCAAGTAAGAGGATAGGTTGAATCTAAAAAAAAAATCTATTTTGAAATATGACATAAACTGATTGTATATTCTAGCAATTCACAGATTGCCTGGATTCTTCCATCAAATATCTCTTGGTTAAATTTAATGAGGTACAGTATTTCGCTGATACCTATCAATAGTGATGCTCTATCATGATATAACTGATATTTATTTTTGAAAACATCAAGATGGGTATTTTCATATATTTTCAACTTATTATTGGGCATGTTTCATACATTTTCAATTAAAAAATCTTTTTTTTACTATTATTATTTGTGATGTTCTGTCATAAAGAACTTTTGCTCTGGCAGCGATTTTTTAATCTTTTAAGCCCCTCCCCCTTTCTAAAAATAATTTTATATTAACATTTTATTATATTGAAATAATATTATTGTGGGACAATTTCAACTTTTTATTGCCACATCAGTCCAATAATCTTACCCCTTGTGACTTCTTGCTATGTGGTTACCTGAAGTGCAAGTTTATCACAGAGTTTCTCTAACACCTAGATATGTTCAAGGATAACATAGCACTGACAAGGAAGGTCTCCATACTGGGCATACTCAGATATTTTTGAAAAAAAAAACAATTAAGCTACTCATGTATGTAATGAAGGATCAGTGAAAATTATCGGCGGAATCACATAAGAAAACATGTAAAAAAAATACTTTCGAATATTTGGCGTGAAAAGACGAAAGTGTCTCGCGATTTGGCGAGCAGCACTTTTTCCCGCTAAAAGCAAACGATTTTAATGCAACTGAAAATTTCTGGATTTTTAGAATCCGTATAAATGGTATTTTATGAATTTAAGCATAAACAATGAGAGAATTTAATGTATTATTTGCACACATATATATATTAAATTGCATATATATGGGTGATTCTCAAAATAGGGGACAATTTATGTCTTTCGGCATACAAAAAAAAAAAAAAAAAAAAAAAAAAAAAAAAAAAAAAAAAAATTGAGAGATTTTCTGTCATGTTTTTATATTTAGATATGTTTGTCTTAATATTATTCATTATTTGCACTCAAGAATTACTCACTTTTTAGTTAAAAACACCTTAAAATAACAGAATAAATGTTCAAAATGTCATTAGCATGGATGTCCACAGCAGCTGTGCCTTGTATATACTAGCTTTTTCAAGAGTTAATATCATGTTTATAAAATAAAACAAATGTTATTCTTTCTTTAAATTAATCAAGGAGAGGATTTATCCAATAAATTTCTTTTTAAAAATAAAATTATAGTACATAAAAAAAGAATTAAAGTTTGCCCTCCATATTTATTTTCAAAACAAGGTCATACTATAACAGCTGGTTATTAATCAAAATTTCATTTTCACATATGACAATAGTTTGAAAATATAAAGTTTCTCCATGGCAACAAGTAGCCATTTTATCGCAGCCTGAAAATAGAAGCATGTATTGTATTTTAAGAATAGAAGTTGAATATTAGGGGCGTACATCAATTGTATGCCATTAGAATGGATAATTATTTTCATGTTTATTTTATAATTAAAATTTTTATTTTACTTATTTGCATAGGACTTTTGTGTTTTAAAAAGCCCCAGAAAGGACTATTGCATTGTGATTATATTATGGCTCATAATCTTATTTAAATTAAAATTTGTCATTAGTATGGACATATATCAGTGTCATTAGCATGGTTTTTCTGTCCATGCTAAAGACTCCTATGTGCATAAATGTAACCATTGCTTATATTGTATCTTTTATAAAGTTTAATTTTACATATAAATTTAGGTATTACATTTATTATTTTTAAAATATGCATTAAATCTGTCAGAAAATCACTAAGACAGCTTCTTACATTGTTAGTGTCAGAATGTTGCTCATGTAAACAAAGTTTGCTCTTTGGTAATGTTTTTATTCTCCTTATATGTATATATCTAAAAATGGAAACCATTTGCTGAAAAAAAGGCTAATAAATATAGAAAAAAATATTTAAACAGGAATAAAATAAAAATTTCTTAATATATTTATTCCATGCAATTTGTTTTGTCATTAGCATGGCTCAAAAAATACTAATTATTTTTTTTAAGTTAATTTTTAAATATTTAGCTCTGCCGACTACATGTAAAGTATACCTAATACTATATTAAGAACACCTATTTTTTTTTTTCAGAAATTTTGCTAACAGTAATTTTTTTAAGATTTCACTTTTGAAATTGTCCCCTATTTTGAGAATCACCCATATATATATATATATATATATATATATATTATTTATCTGTAGTTATTTCATTTACCTCTGAAAAAAATATTTTCATGCACAGAAAATTCTTATTCAGTAAAATTATTTTGATACATTTAAGCGCATTGAAAAATAAAAGCTAAATGTTTCCATAGCAACAAAATCGAATTCACAATGCTCAACTGGACTTTGAAACAATTTTAACTAATAAGATTCCTGAAGACGGCGCGAAACGTTGATAGTTTTATTTTATTTTAAGTGTGCAAATGTATATTAAAATTCCTGTTTTATGCACCACTGAGCAATGTATTGTATTTTAATTAATACATTCTTATTAGTTAAATTTTATGGTGCAACTGCCCTGTATATATTTACAATTTTAACTAGTTTAAATTTTAACTTTTCTTTAAATCTCAAATTTTGATGGTTAAATTTGAATGTATATACATATAAATATCAATATAACGAAATTATACTTAAAACAAACTAAAGCTGACAAAGCCAAAGATATTTAATGTATCTAAACAAGTTGAACATGAAACTTTTTTCCTTTAAAATGCATTTGACATAAAAAAAAAACATTTTTTGAGACTGTTTTTCATCGCCAACCGATGATAAATCGCCAAATAACGAAATTTTCATTATTTTTTTACGGACAGGGTACGGGGGTTCCGCCGACATTTTTTTTATAAACGTATATATCCTCATGGGAAGAACATTCTATAATTTTTTCAGATTTTTCGGAGTATGCCCTTATGGAGACCTTCCTTGTGAGTGTGCCTGAGATTCCTGCAGACATCTTACTTTCTGCTGTTGTGCATACTATGCACAGAATGCAATGTGTGGTGCACAGAAACGGCGGTGACATTGAACCTGATTTGAATATGTCAATTAAAAGGTAATTTTACATCAGTACTGATTTTGCATTTTTAAAACGTGCTTTTCTATTACATAGAGCCACATATTCCCCCTAGCTGCAAATTTATAAATCGCGTAATCCATCGCCCCTTGTTTTGTTTAATTTTCCCACAAGATTTGGTGCCATTTTCTTAAAGACCGCGCTACAGAATAGTGCGAATTATTGCAGTTTACTTACGATTACTTTTATATATAGGGGAGAGTAGTTAGGGATGGGACAGTTTTAACAAAAATATTTTTTTTTACAAATTACGTTTCGCTAGTACAAATTTTAAATTTTCAGAATAATATCTTGTAAAAATTTAACATATTTAAAAAATATAAATTGTATGATAATATGTTACTTTTTATGTTAATAAATCAATTAAATTAACACGATAAATGCCCCACCCCTCCCTTACTAAGGATCTCCAGTAAGGGATTGTAAACCACAACATTTAATTTATGTTATATAATAATTTGTAAAATCCAATCAAATGAAAAATATGCTTATCCTTGTATTTCGATTATGCATTGTTAAATCATTAAAGATGGAACCAAGGCCCCCTTATCATAATATCAAGGCCTCGCATTCAGGAGAAAATCTATTGTTGAAATTGTCCCTATAATAGCCAACTTATTATATGACTTTGTCTCGTATGTAACGCCACCTGGTGCATACTATCTGCTAATAATCCCATAGGAAATAATGGAAAACATTTCAGTTTCTAACATTAGATGGCGCTACCAACGTGAAAATCATGTAGTTCAGCGCCCCCTGTACTGCAGTCAAAGGAAACTTGGTGAATGACAAGCCTTTATATTATGATAAGTTAGCCTTGGATGGAACAATCAATTTCTTGGGCAAGATGAAATTTCCTTTTTCATTTCACTGGATATATAGTGTATTGCTATGTAAAAATAAATATTTATAGTATGAGTTTAACAACTATTTAAAACAGTAGTATTTCATTTTAAAAAACTCCGAAAATTCATGTGATAGAAATTAAACATAAATATTTTAATAGTAATAATTGATATTGATAAATAATGCATGAGTAAGAAAAAAATATTTTGCTTTAATAATGCAATGCATATTTGTTTCTAAAATAAATCACGAAGATAGTTAAAATTCTTTTTTAACTTGCAAAATACTCAGTTTTATTCTGTAAAACAATTCAATTCCAGACCAAGATAGCCTTATAACTATAAAATACTAAAACTTTATATGTAATTAAATACAATTATTTTGATTTAGAGATATCATTTGGAAAGGATGAGACATTCCCTGAGTCATAGTGTCCTATCCCACCCTTAGAGCAATTTTTGAAAAAAAAAATAGGTTTTTACAAGAAGCATGTCGCTTTTAGGCCCAAATTAATTATTCATTCATAAAAAGCATGTTGTTGAGTCTACAAAACATTAAAAAATGGAGTTAAATAAAATTGAGAAGAAAAATTTACATAAAAAATCTGATTAGATACTTGCTTTTGATATCGTAAAACAGCCCTATTAAGTCGCAAATTCGTAGGTGCTTGCAACTAAAAACATTTTTAGCAACAAGTATGATACAATGATTATTCCATCTGATGTTCGTAGGTGCTTGCAACTAAAAACATTTTTAGCAACAAGTATGATACAATGATTATTCCATCTGATGGAAGACACATAAATTAACATTAAAATTTATTTTAAGTATTATTGCAGATGTTCCATCTCCCCTATAAAAAGTTGTGGACATGAAAGATTTTCTAAAATTGATTTCACCAACATATGTAAAATGTTTTTTAAAAATTAATCATAACATTAAATTCAATGATAAATGGTGGAATGCTCAAATTTGCAGAATCATATTCCAGACTATTTAACTTTTGTCCGGCTCCTGTCTAAGAAATTTCATCAGATTTTCTGAAAAAATCAAAGTCGAAGAAGCAATGCTTAAGGTAACTCAAGGAATGCTTAAGGTAACTGAAGCTAAAAAATTCAGACTATGATAACCAAACAATATCACCAAGTTTACAAATTTATGAATTTTGATATATTTTTCCGTCAATGATATTTTACCTTTTTTTTCTTGTATGAATATACTTATTCAATCGAGCTTAATTATCCACATGCAGGATTAAGGCCCCTGTCCTCGCTCGAGGAAACGCTCGCGAGCTAATGCTATTCCTATGGGGAAGCTTTTTTCTAATAACTCTTTCGCATTTTGACATTTTTGAATAATTTTTTTGCATTGGATAGCTGAGGTGCATGCCGACAGCGCACCTTTTTTACTTTTTTGATTTTAGTTGCAGATATTTTTTACAAAGTTAGTTTCTCTTTCAAAACCGGTTTCGAAACTGAAAGTGCTTTTTAAAAAAATATCTGCAACCAAAATCGAAAAAGTAAAAAAAAGTGCGCTGTCGGCATGCACCTCAGCTATCCAATGCGAAAAAAATTATTCAAAAATGTCAAAATGCGAAAGAGTTATTAGAAAAATACTTCCCCATAGGAACAGCATTAGCTCACGAGTGTTTCCTCGGGTGAGGACAGGGGCCTTAACGATTATTTTTATTCTTTCCTGAGAAGCTTTACTCCATACAAATGTTGATAGAGATCTCTCCCAGAAGATAATGAATTTTAATACGTGTAGATAATTAATTTGTTTAACATCTAATAATATGCACAGTACATTATGTAATCTACTTCTTCATGAAAAGCAGCTGTACTTTTGAGAATAATTATGCCTTTAATACCTGCATCTTATTTAACTGTTTCCTAATAAAAATTCAATATTAAATCCGTGTTCAAATTCGAAATGTGTAATTTTTTCATTATTGTAATTTCAGTAGGGCAGAACTGGGCAAATTAATTCGAATTTTACTTGCAAAGCACATAAGATTTTTCTCAGCAGTATCTATGTATAAGAGCAGTTATAATTAGTCAATAAGACCGAGCAACAGAAATTCTTTTTGTTATTTTGAATGTATGTGTTTTTGTTTTGAAATGGTAATGTAAAAAATTGTCACCCAAACTTTTTGTTATATTATGTTAATAAAAAATATAATTTAAAGATGACATTTATGATTTAATTTAATATTTATGATATGAGTTGGCTTACAGAAGAGGATGCTAATGTTTTATGCCTTTACAAATTCTTCATGTTCTTAAAGGTTAATATGTAAACAAATAGTTTGTACTAGTATTTTATTTTTTCAATTTGTAGCTACTTAAATAATGTAATTTTTTGAAAACAGATAATTAATATCTATTTAACTATACAGGTACAAAATATATCAATATATTTTTTAACATTTCAGATTTAAAGGTGGAGAGCTGAAATAATTTTATTTAAAAGTATTTAAAACCATTTTCTTGAAGAATTTCAACAAAATATCTTTTTATGCGGATATTTTATCTTCCAAGATGCATGAAAATAAATAAATTTCCTAAAGAAAATGTCAGCACCAGAGATTCACTCTCATGCAAAAGAAAAATCTTTTTATTGTGAAACATGCTCCAAAGGATTTTTACAAAGTTGTAATCTTATAAGACACTTGCGCACCCATACAAATGAAAAACCTTTTATTTGTGAAATTTGTTCGAAAGGATTTTTAGAAAGTAGTTATCTGAAAAAACACTTGCGTGTCCATACAACAGAAAAACCATTTAATTGCGAAGTATGTTCCAAAGGATTTTCGGAAAGCAGCAGTCTGAAAAGACACTTACTCATCCATACAAAGGAAAAACCTTTTATGTGTGAAATTTGTTCCAAAGAATTTTTGCAAAAAGGTGGCCTGACCATACACTTGCGCACCCATACAAAGGAAAAACCTTTTGTTTGTGAAATATGTTCCAAACGATTTTTAGAAAATGTTCATCTTAAGGTACACTTGCGCAGCCACACCAAAGTAAAACCTTTTATTTGTGAAATATGTTCCAAAGAATTTTCACATAGTGGTAACCTCAAAATGCATTTGCGCATTCATACAAATGAAAAACCTTTTGTTTGTGAATTTTGTTTCAAAGAATTTTCACGAAGAGATGTTCTGAAATTACACTTGCACACGCATTCAAAGGAAAACCCTTTTGTTTGTAAAATATGCTACAAAGGATTTTCAAGAAGTCATACTCTCAAAGTACATTTGCGCACCCATTCTAAGGAAACACCTTATGTTTGTCAAATATGCTCCAAAGAATTTTTATATAGAGTTAATCATACAATGGAAAAACCATTTCTTTGTGAAACATGTTCAAAAGGATTTTCGGAAAATTGTGATGCAAATTAACATCTGTACATCTATGCAAAGGAAAAACCTTTGATTGTGGAATATGTATTTTTCCGGCGCAGTAGTCCCACGTCGGGACCACTTAATTTTAATTCCAAACCTACAAATGGTACCAAGAATATTTTAATAAAATTTTACATCGACAGTGAAAGTTTCAAGTAACAAGTTTTTAATTTCTATTAATTTCGTCTGTAAATTCTGGTGTCAGTCAATCATTTTATCCTTGTCCGAACAGAATTTTTCTGTACTATAAAGAATTAAAGGGATTCTCAATCAGTGATAATTCAAGAAAAAATTTTCTTTATTATCACATATGTCCTCCTGTTTGGGATCTTTCATGAATGGTCTTTTCAAAAATTTCGAATTCGAAAACATCTGCATGTTTATACAAATAATTAAAAAAATTGTGAATTTGACTGAGTTTTCTTAAAAAGATATTCTTATTGATATCCATGTACACACAAATTCAATGTCAAATCTTTATGTGGAATGTTTTAGCGCTGTGGTTCTTACCTTTTCGATTTTCAGAACCCTATTTAGAATGAACTTCTAGGATGGAGCTCTCTAATCCTTCCATACTTTATTCCACAAGGTAATGGTTGTTAAATGCTTTTCTACTAAGGAATGAAATTTATCGAAAGAATTGTGCATTGTCTCAAAAGTAAAATTATGTTTTGAAACTTTTTTGGTAGTACTTTTTTAAATTTTTTTAACAATCATCAATCATCAATTCCCTTTTTCATTTTTCATTTTTAACAATCATCAATAGAAACGATATTGTTAAAAAGTCTTATATATTAAAATGCTTTAAAGTTTGAGAAATCGTAAAATTTGCTGTACAATAAATATTACGTTATTTACTCGAGACAAAAGTGTTTAATGTAGTATATGTGATTGAATTATTTTCCAATTACTTGGAAAAAGTTGTTTTTTACAAGTTAATTTTGCCCAGTTGCTTATATTTGTAACTGAATGTCTGATTATACAAAGTTTAATTTAAAAGGCTTTTGATATTTTTAGTGTGTAAGTCAAAAATTGTGTTTCATTGGCATGTCGTTGAGGAAGGGGGGTGGAACAAAACTATTTTTTGTATTCGCAAACAGCCTTTTTAATTAATATGACAATTGACACAAAAATCCGATGGATTTTAATTTTTAAATACAACATTTGAACTTGCTGTCAAATATCAAAAAAAGGAGAACCTTGTGTTTCGCTAAATTTAAAATAGGTGGTTTCACTGTTAATGCTGAACACATTCAACGTACAAAGTGGTATAAAACCTATTGAGCTGTAAATAAAAGTTTTAAAGCTTTAGGATAGTTTTAAAACTTTAATATTTATCGGTTTTCTCTTGTGAAGTTGGATCTTGTTTACATTCCTTTTCAACCAGAACAAATTATTTTATGTCATCTTTTCTTTCCCAATCGAAACAAGACAATTTTTGGAAAATGCATAAAAATTGTGACAAATTTTTCTTACAGTCATAGATTAATTTTATTTATTTGCCTATATATGTTGGATACATATGTAATTTGAAGATCTAGTTTTCTTTATTTAAATGCTTTACTAGTTTGTCATTATTCACTTCAATTCCAGTGGCAGATTGTGTGCTATTTAAATGAGGGTATTCTGAAAATGAAATCAGCTATTAAGACTTGCAATATACTTTCAAATACATTTGAATTTTCAAAAGATTAAACAATGCAATTAAAAGAAATCACAGACAATCAGGATATAAATTTCTATTTTACTTTCTGTGATATAAGATCATATAAATAATCAAATAAATAATCAAAAATTTATTAACTGAATGTAGGAAAGGAAAGAGTTTTTTGTGTAAAGAAAAAGGGAAAAGAATAAAATGCCAGCTCCCAAACACTGAAGATTGTTTTAATGCGAAAAAAGCATTGGTGCCTGAAACTCACACTTACTTTACTGCTTTTGTCCACTTACGTCCATTTACTTATGTGACGCCTAGACTAAAAATAAAAAAATAATAATAGCTTACTGAAATGCAAATTTTAAACTTGACATCTGAAATGTAAAAAAAAAAAAAAAAAAAAAAAAAAAAAAAAAAAAAAAAAAAAAAGAGAGAGAGAGAGAGGAATAAAATACATGAGCTAAAAATAAACTAAATCAGAATGAAAGCTGAAAGTACGTGCAAATATATATATATATATATATATACTAAGTTGTAGAAGGAATAAAAACAAGGTTATTTGTAGCATAGCATTTATTAAACTAACATATCAGAAATATAAAATATGACAAGAAATACTTAACTCAGCATTCTAATAAATGGATTAATAATCAGTCTTATAAACAACTATTTTTCATTAGACCGGAAGGCGGCAGCACAGACAATCACTTCATCGAGTTCACGGAAGAAATTCTAGAAATAGTTATAACTCGATACCCATAGTAAGACGCAATCGGTCTGCAAAGTAATGTGTTGCTGGAAAACACCCAAAAACCTGATTCATGCGATTGACTCGTTAGTTTATTATTTTATTTCCTTGCAGCCAAATATATGAAAATAAGGAGGACTGGAAGCGGAAAAACACAACGGTAAACCTACATGTAAACTGCTGAAATCGGATTTTCAGGTGTTTTCCACCAAAATATTACTTCACAGACTGACTGAGTTTTAATATGCGAATCAAACTGTTACTTATTCTACAATTTCAGCCGTGAATTCAATGAGGGGATTGTCTGTTCTGAAGCCTTTCGGCCTATATTAATCTAGATAAAATTTCTGTTGCAAAAATTAGCAAAACAATAGGCGAAAAATGGCACTGGAACTTGGGAGGTGCGAACTTTTATATTTGAAATAGTTAAAAGTTGAGGAAAAAACTTTAAAAGATATTTATGAAACAAGTAATACAGTAGACTCCTTGTAAATCCGAACAGCTTTGGGCAAGAGATTGTACTGATTTTAGAGTTTCTCCGATTAAAGATCTTTTTTGGCCTTACATTTTTTGAACAGTAATTTGTATGTGTAGTTTAGCATTCAAAATTATAATTAATGTTTATAGTATAGTAAAATATTAAAAAACTATGTAACAAAGTAAAATAATAAAAATTAAGTACATTTTTTAAATGATTAAATTATATTAAACATTAAATAAATAGCTTAATACAATAGACTCCTTCAAATCAAACCCTAAAATCTGTGCATGATTTAAACGAATGTAAACAATGGAACATTCAGTTCATATTTAGAAATAAAATTTGACATTTTTAGTTTTCTATCAATAATGTATATTTTTAATCTGTAATTTATGTTAATATTACCTAATTCATGTTTTTTTTTTTTTATCATGAAGGAAGAATGAATTTATTTCTCAAATGATTCAAGATTTTGCTGATATCACTGGCAATCACATATCAAATATAATTATGCATTAATCAAGCTTTTTTGGTTATTAAATCTTGCTAAACTTGAAATAAAATTTCTTTCTTTTTTTTATTTTGATGAGAATTAGTAATTTATCTCTATGAGGCAAGTTTCATTAAATAATTAAGGAAAAATAGATTTCATTTTAATAGTGAATATTTAGTCATATATTATTGGTTATTAACTTCACATTTGTTTTTAATATTTTAATCATTATAAAAATTATCAATAATTTTTATTATTTCAGTTCTTATTTATTTTAATATTTATAATATTGCAAGCATTCATTAAAGTTTCAATTACATTATTAATTACAGTCAAATTACTGTTTAAAAATGTAAGGAAAATAATGACCAGATATCTGCAAAATTCTAAGATCCATACAGTCTCTGGTCCCAAACTGTGCAGATTTGAGGGAGTCTACTGTAATGCATTTATATTTAATATGAATTATAAAGAACAGATTTTTTTTAATTATTCAATAAAACTTGTATTTCCAAACTACGTTATTAATTCACATGAGAATCACAAAATAAGGAAGTTTTATTTCAGGTTCAGTCTGACTTAATACCAAGAATGCTTCATTAAAACAGAAATTTATTTGGTAAAAAGATTGTGATCACCATTTATATCAACAAAATATCTTGAATGATTTCAGGAAAAAAGTTTAGTCATATTAACAAGAATGATATATTAAAGTGCATATGGAAGAGCATAGAAAAAAGAAGTTACTAATTTAATATTATTATGAACTGAAAGTGTCAGTGTTTACCTCTGTGATGATGTGTGGTTTTTGGCGTTTGTGGATTTCAAAGAGTCTACTGTAATGTAATATGAACCCAACACTATTTCAGTTAAAACAAGAATTCCATTTGAATTTGATATCTTAAACAATTAACAATTAAGTAAATATTGGGATGGAAGCAAGCTTTGACATTACATATTTTCCCTTAACTATTACCTTTGGATCTTTCCGTAAATGATGTCATACTTTTTTCAATAATTTTTACCTCATTCATCCTCCCCCCTTTGTTACAAACTGTCACACTTCAGCATACCCCCTCTCCCTTCACCTCGACACATGTCACGTTATCTATATCTACATCATACAGAGGAAAAGTTTGTTTAAATCTTAGTTTGTATGTAGGGGGCTAATCTCCGGAAGTAACGAACCGATTTCAAAAGTAATGGTGCCAAAATGTAGGTGTTCGCTCGGAATCAGGGATGAGATTCTTCCGCGGATCCGCGGTTTTCAGCGTTTTTGTTATTTCCAAATTTCAAATTTTCTGATTTACCAAAAAAATACAGAACGCGTAATTTCGTCAAAAAATCGCGAAAAAACGGCAAATTTCCTTAAAAGATCGCCAAAAAACGACTAATTTCCGGCCAATTTTGTCAAAAGATTCGCGAAAGGATGGTTAATTTCGTCACAAAATACCGAAAAAACGGCAGATTTTGTCCAAAAATCGCGATAAAACGACAATTTTTGTCCAAAAATCGCGATAAAACGACAATTTTCGTCCAAAAATTGCGATAAAACGGCGAATTTCGGCAAATGTTTTGCGAAAAATCACAACTTTCGTCAAAAAATCAGGATAAATCGGTAGATATCGTCAAACGATCGCAATAAACCTGTTTATTTCGTCAAACGATCGCGAAAAAACGGCAGATTTCGTCAAACGATCGCGAAAAAACGGTAGATTTCGTCAAACGATCGCGAAAAAACGACAGATTTTGTCAAAATATTCGCAAAAAATGGCAAAATTTTGAAAAAAAAAAAACTTTAAATTTTGCCAAAAGATTCCAACAAATGACAGATTTCATGAAGAGATACTGTTACAACTAAAAATTTCATCAAAGGGACTCTGAAAAAAACTAACCCAAAAATTATTTTTTTGCCACTCCAAATACAGACTTTCCTGCTCCAAAATCCATTTTTGACACCTCTAAATCTTTCTGAATGAATGTGACTTCTGAAAGCACCCATTCATTGATCAAAAAACACCCTTATATTCAACAAAAGTATCCTTTTTTTTCAACAAAAATGTTTTTTTCAATAAATCAGTCTTGCCCTTTTTAAAAAGAAATGCAAAGAATAGTGATACATGTTATCTTCTACACTCAAATAAGCATTAATTTATAATTAAATTTGTATCTTGCACATTTATTTTTTAAAAAACAAATGAAATTTTTCTCAATAGTTTTAAAAATATTGATTTTAATTATTCATTAATTATTGTTAAAACAAAAATAATTGCATTTCAGTCTTCTTTTCCAAATGAACAAGTTCAATTTTTGCATCTAAAAATGACTTATCAGTGAGGACCCACTTTTGTAAAAAAGAGACCCAGAATTTAAGTTCTGGGTCCTGGAGACCCAGGATTTTTAAAGTCCAGCGACATCACTAGATATCTTCAATGTGTAATATCCAAGAAAAAAGCAGGAGAAAGAAATTTACCTTGTGCAAGAGCAAAGCCAAAAAACAAAGAAAATTTCTATTTTCTTTTCCCTAATACTTAACCAAAAGTTTCTTACTGTTAGAAAATTTCAATAAAAAAAATATTCATGCCAATAACAGGGTTTTATTAATGTACTGTATCATAATAAACTAAATTTTCATTAGAGTAAGTATAAATATTTTCTGCAATTCACGTTAATAATTTTCTTTTAATTTAATTTACCAAAAGCTAAATTGTATGTTATATATTAATACAATTATATTTGTTGCGATTGACATTCCTTCATTGCTGAAAAGTCGTTCACGCAGTTTTCAGCTTTTTTGCTTTTTGGTCAATCTCATCCCTGCGGAATGAAAAGTAGGCTATATCTTATGTCGATGAAACAGATTCAAATAGGGTGCAAAAGCTAAAAACATTTAAAAATGCGACTTTTGTGTTACTCAAGAGACTACAAGCATGAAATATAGCATGGTAATTATTTATAAGATGTAAATGATCACAAGCATTTCCTTAAAATTCGAAATTTAAAAGGGGGGATGCGTGCGAGTGTTTGTTTGTTTGTTTGCTTTTTTGCCTGTTTATTGGTTTGTTTGTTTGTTTGCTGGTCGTTTGTTTGTTTGGCTTATCTCCGAAACTACCAAACCGATTTCAAAGGTAATGGTACCAAAATGATGTTTGCTTGGATTCAAATATAGGCTATATCTTATGTCGATGTCACAAATCCAAAGAGTGCACTCTAAAACTGGGAGGAGTGAAAAGCTCACTTTTTGTAGAAGTGATTTGCATTTTCACTCTTTTTAGAGTGAACTTTATACAAATACACTCTTTAAAGAGTGGAATTTCCGACTCCCTAAAAAAAAATTGAAATATCTCACTCCGTTCTCGAGAGTGAAATATCTCACTCCATGGTCGAGAGTGAAAAATCTCACTCCGTCAACTAGAGTGAAAGCCCGGCATTATACGCTTGAAAAAAAAATCCCCGCTCAACTTTGAACCAATATATGGAGTAAAACAATGAAAAGTACCAAAATATGTCAATTCTTACTTTTCAAAAATTACATTTTATAATACAACCTATAAAATTACGCTTATTTGCCATTAAAACGCACTCGTTTTCAAAAATGAGTGTCACTCCTTCGATAGAGTCAACGGTCACTCTTAGAAAGTGACTTAGATATGTATTACGCATCAGCTAATCAGAAATCGTCTTCTCAGTTGTGATGATAAAAATGTTTCCGCCATTTTATCGTGTCCGTTATGTGTCTCACTTTCGTTTCCTCGGTCTACAAATGTTGATCTTTAATTTGTATTATTAATACTGAAAAGTAGTTTAAATTTCGATCTTTGAATGATATACAACGATATCTTATGATTCAAAATAATCCACATAGATTAAGTTTCTTGATCTGGAGTCAAAATAGAGAACAAATAATTCAGTAAAAAGCAATAATACTCCATTAATACTCAGTGACGAAGATGGTGCACTGCACATATCTTATTTATCAAACAAAGGATTATTATTCATCAAACAAATGATAAAAAAACCGGTAAGTCAATTTTAATTTCAACTTTTTATTTTCCGAATGTAACTTCTAGAATGTTGAGTTAACGTTTTATTTTAACAGGAAGCTGTCTGCTTCTGCTATCTTTATGTGCGTGGAGGGAAAAAAAATCGCTGACGCAAAGATTTGTGTTTTATCCTTGATGTTTATAAATGAACGGCTATAGTAATTTTAAAAGTTTGCAATATGACTTATATTAGATGAAATTTATTTATTAGAGATAAATAACTCATTAAAATTGTTTTTCCAATAGTAAGAATAATACATATGTAGTCATTTCTTGTATTTTATATTTTCTGTATTTTTCTTTTTCGTACATGAGTATACTTTTATAAAACTTTAACTCACATTTATAGAATACTATAGGGTAGATGTAACAGTAATGTACACACCTGAATGTTTTTGGCTTATAAAAAAAAAAATAATAACTAATAAAAATTTAGCTTTTTTTTTTTTTTTTTCGTAACTCGCCCTTGCATATTTTATAATTTAGCACTTTTGTTGACACTCTTAATTAAACCAATCAGGAAGCACAAAATAATGTTTTTAAGTTTCACTGTTTTTCATTGAAAATAGTGTTTTCATTGAAAATCATACTAAGAGCTGGCTTCATTTAATAAATTTATGTATTCCTTATTCTATTGCAAAATTTCCAATTTTTTGTTTTTGTAGTTGAAGAAAGCTTTGAATTTTTTTATGTATTTAATATCGTTTATAAAATTTCATTAATTTTTAAGGTTTTGAGAGGAGTGTCCATTACTGGAATACTTAAGTAGTGATTTTCCAGTAACGTACACCTCATATAGGCACTGTTAAAAAATCTATTACGGTAATGTTTATAGTGCATAAAATATTTTGATTTAATTAAAAACTTAAGTAATCAATTTTAATTTTTAAATTGCACTTACCAAAATATAATGACACTAAAATTTTTATAAATAGTTGTTTTTAAGTTATATTAATGTGACTTATAAAATTTCAATATCTTCTTCATTTTATTATTATTTTTTAAAAATGAATCTAACGATGTTTTGCCTATTTTATAATCTGGCAATCAAACCGCTCATGAAGCCGAAAAAAATGTTTAAGGGCACAGTCAAAGAGGGGCTTATAGGGCTTAATCGTTCACCATTTAAATAAAAACACTTAAGTTACAGAAGTCGTCAAAAACACATTTTCTCTTAAATATTTGTTTATTTTTACTTTTTTCAATTTTGTCTGCAGATATTTTTTTAAATAACACTTTCATTTTTGGTACCGGTTTTGAAAGTAAAAGAAACTTTATAAAAATGTCTGAGACCGAAATCGAAAAAGTAAAAAAAGATGCGATATAGAGACGAACCTGAGCTATTCAATGTAAAATAAATAAATAAAATGTCCAAATGCAAACGAGATATTAGAAAAATCACTCCCCATAGGATTAGCATTAGCTCGTGAGTGTCTTCGCCGGCAGGTACTACATGCACATTTACTCTATATACGGAAATAAAAAATTGAAATTAAATATGACTTACCATGTCATTTTATAAATACGGCTTGTATTAATATATATTTTTCAGAAATAAGATTTTAATTATACATAAAAAAAACATAGATGACGTGCATTATGGATTTATTATGTAAAACTTAATGGATATATCTGAAAAAAAATATATACATGTTTAATATTTTAAAACTGTTTAATAACTTGTGCATATGGGCATTTTAAAACTATCATATATTTATGGGACTACCAATGAAAGCAAACACAAGGAGAAAGATTGGAATAAAATAGTTTATTTCTGTCAATAATCTAATTCATGTGTAACTTTAATTACGTTTTCCCTTAAAAAGTTCAATTAATGTTACATACTTTGAATTAAATAAATATTGTCAATAAAGTATTTTATTCCAATCTTTACCACGTTTGTATTTATTTTCATTGTATGTTCTAAAAGACACGATTCTTTTAAAATGCCCATAATAGCAATAGAAAAAGGAATTCATTGCAAAAATAATAATAATAATAATAATAATAATAATAATAATAATAATAAATAAATAAAAGAGCCTTCACTCCTATGAAAAAGTGACTACTCACTCCTACTAGGAGTGAAAAAACGCACTCCTTTAGGAAAAGTGAATAGTCACTCCTCAGAAATAGTGATTATTGACCCCTGTGTAGAGTGAATATTCACTTCCTAGGAGTGAGTATTCACTCTTTCAAAGAGTCAATGATTCCACTTTTGCCTAAAGTGAATAGTCACTCTAAAGAGGTTCGGCATATTTTGAGTCTGCGATAGAGTGAGTATTCACTATTCTGGAGTGACTATTCACTCCTTTTTATTTAGAGTGTGTGCTGAAGCAAAACACGTTCTAAAAATGCGATTTTTGTGTTATTGAAAGGACTGCAAGCATAAAATTTAGCATGGTAATTAATTATAAGATATTAATGATCATTAGCATTTTCTTAAATATCCGAAAATTGCACAAACAGACATCCTACGCTGTTAAAACTCCGCAGGATTTGCTTCATCATCACTCCACCGCTTTGATAAAAAATCTATTACTTGATTATATCATAAAGCATTCTCATTGGTCAGTATAGTCTTAAGAAGAGGTAGCGTTTCGATGCAGCAGATGCTGCACATTTTTAATAAAGTAAAAACTTTCTGAATGGCAATCTGTAAACTATCTGAGCACGTATCGAACCAATTTCAAAAGTAAATTGATGATGATAGAATTTGTTAAAGCATAACAAATTTAATCTCCATTTTAAGTCGGGGACACTATCAACAGAGGGTGCAGGATCTAAAAATATTCAAAATAGTGATTTTTATTGCAGCCAGGAGCCTAGAAACTTTAAATTTGGCATAATAGATACTTACAAAATATAAATGTCTTCTAAGAACTGTCGGGAGTAAATTTATAATTAAAAGTTGTGAAGCAAAGGGGCGGTGCAAAAAGCGTAAAAAAAAAATTGCATATTACAAAATCTGTGCAAACTCATGAAGTAATAAACCGATTATAAATGTGATGGTTTCGAATCAATGGTAACATTTTCTGATCCTACATAGATCATTCTCATGATCCAGTACCGCTACCACTTGTGGTAAGCAGGAACAATAAATATTCTAAAAAAGGCCTTTAAATTTTCTATATTATGTTTCTATGGAATATTAGGAAATATCAAATCGATTTCAGAATTAACATTTTCAAATTAATGTGACCGTGCTTTTTCTAAATATAGGCATTTTATGGTAACACCATTAGGCCTTGAGAGATGGTAAAGAAGCTTAGAAAAGAAACTTGGATTTTGACATGATGATTAATTTAAAATTGTAAATGCATACGAAGATTGTTTCTAAAAAACAATAAATACTTCAGATGAATATGAAAGGAATATATGAATTGACCATGAAAGTCTCAAAATATTTTCTAAATTACCATTTATTTGAAATTATCTTTATTTAATTTTATTAATTTGTCTCATTTTGGAATAATGCATGCAAATTTAGTCAAACTGTATTTTAAATGGAAGTTTTTGAATCAAACCTTAATATATTATTATTTCTAATAAAAATCAGACATACCAATATCACTTGGCATATCTCAACTATTACGCGTGCAAAGCCGAGGGTTTTGCAAGTACCGTTATAAAATAAAAGTGTTAAGGGTGTATCCATAAATTTTGAATATTGAAACAAAAATCTTACAAGAGTGCATCGAAAACACTCAATTACTCACCACTAAAATCATACAGGAATTTTAGATTTATAATAAATTTATTTTCCATAGGAAAGAAAATTTTTCAGCATCTCGAAAACTAAGTTATTCAAATACTTTAAACTTACATGCCCATATTTTTAACGATTGTAATTTGTTTCAGGCAAAAAATAATGTAGGTCATAATTCATAATTTTTTAAATAATAATTTATTAATAGTTTTCATAACTAAAAAAATGTTTTTTAAAAGATTAAAAAAAAGTATGCAAATGTTTGAGTTTTTTCAATATATCTCTTTAGTAAATTAATTAATGGTAATCAACTGCTCCGCTCGACAAGCGCAAAACGTTTTGACACATTTACAAACTTATTTTTTAACAGAAAGATATAAAATTGGAAGGTCTGACTATGAAAGTGATTTCGAATCGAACTTAGTTTTCCATTTTATGACATTTAAATTACCTATCTAGTTCTAAGCTATTTCGAACATGTGATCACCCTTTTTTCTCCTGCTTTTCGACCGGATTTTCTGCTTTCGTCAGGAAATGTGCTTAAAAACGTGAACTTTGAAGGTTTGTTATGAAAATCTATTGTGTTTAAAAAAAAAACAGAAAACTGGGTACAATTAAAGAGTTCCTGAATAACAACACCTGCTAGTTTCATGCATTTCCGATCAAGAATAAATTAAAGCATATATCACAAAGTTGCCCTTTTTGTTTTAAGAACATCCTTAACAATCAGTCAAAAGACACCTGTATGAAGATATAAATGAATGTTTCTCAAACGGGTTAACTTCAGCATCGAAATTTAAACTCTTCTAACTCTATCCAGATTTAAATTTATATATGTTACAGACCAAACTAGATTGGCCTCGGCCAAAGTAGTTTATCCTAACGCCCATAGGATAAACTAGTTTTTCCTAGGCCAAAACGGTTTATCCTAACGCCCATCGGATAAACTAGTTCTTCCTAAGCCAAACCAGTCTATCCTAAGGCCCATAGGACAAACTAGTTTCTCCTAGGCCAAACTAGTTTGGCCTAACTTTTATAGGATAAACTAGTTTAGCCTGCTGTTTATTGGTCTGAACTAGTTTATCCTAAGCCGATCTAGTTTATCTTAGGCCAATTCAATTTGGCGTGATTTCATTGAATTCAATGACCGCCTCAGCGCCAACATTCTTGTTTGTCCTAGGCTGATCTAGTTTATTCTAGGCTAATGTAATTTTACCTGTTTTTAGCAAACGGGCATCAAAGCCAGAAAAATATTGTTCTCACGGGTTCTGTATGTATGTATGTACGCATATATGTACGTACATATGTACGTAACGCGATATCTTTTGATAGAAATAACTGATTTGTTTCAAATTTTGGATGTAGGTTTATTCTGATGAGGTACTTTTTTGATTGGTTTTGGGAATTCATTGGAGAAGAATAAAGGGTGGCGAACGGGAGGCTAATCCCCCCCGTTAATTTAGAGAACTGGATTTATCATACAGAATTTTCAGTTTTCATTTAAAATTTTAGATATAGGATCATTCTGACAAGGCGCTTCCGTGATTAGTTGTGGATGTTTATTGTTTAAGTGTTAAAGAAAGGGAAATGTAGGTAACCCCCCCCCCATAATTTAGATAAATGGTTTTTACGCTGAATTTAAGGATTTTCTTATAATTTTGGATATAGATTCTTTTGATAACGCGATTCCCTGAATACTTTTGCTGGTTTAATAGTTAAGTATTAAGAGAAAAATGAAGGATTATCCTCTTACCTAGGAAAAACTAGTTTCACCTATGGGCATTTAGATGAACAAGTTTGGCATAGGAAAAACTAATTTATCCAATTGGCGTCAGGATAAACTAATTTGGCCTAGGCTAATCTAATTTGGCTCGAAATCGGGTTTGGTCTGTAAAAACATGTCTTTCACCAGAAAAAAGTATAAAAATGTGTGTCAAGAATCATTGCTTATAACTTCAATACAGAAATTTAACATATCCACCGTAGAGACATGATGCGTTGGACATGGTGTTTGCTTATTTTTTTTTCTGCAGACTCGTGCTAACTGAGATCAGACTTGCATTTATTATTATTATTGGATATTCGAGCCACATCGGAGCTGAACATAGTTTGGAATCGGTTTGCCAAAAATCAATGTTTTCCATTTTTGAGAAATTAATTACCTGTTGACATATAAGTTATTCTTGTCACGGCGTCAAGTTTTTCCTTTCCGTGATGTTGTAACCGGAAATTTGATTCAAAACGTAACTTTAATAGTATTTTCTCAAAAGTACATCGCTTTTATGAAAAATTTTTTAACGCCATTCGATTACATATTTTCTGAGTGAGAATGCCTGTTAATCTTATGCATTTTCGAAAATGAATTAGCTCTTAAATGTGTTAGGATGTAGCACTTTTGGATTTGAGAAAACCCTTAAGGAATGGCAGGGAAACATATTCACAAACATACATTTTACTGAACAGATTCAATAGTTATGATATTTATAACTCTCCTTTTTTTCTTTTATTCAAAACTACATAAATTATTTAATGAATCTCTATTTGAATATTGAAAGGTTTAAGAATCTAAATAATCAATAATACATTGTGTATTTTCCATTCTGTGAACACATCGTAAATTAAAAATACATTGTAAATGTATCCAATAAATATGTATGCAGTATTGTTTTAAAGAAATCCTAATTCTATATTAAGTAAAATCTGAATATTTTACTGAAATTGCGTAGGGTCAGAATGAGCCGGACTGAGTCCCTTTTCACTGATTTTTGTACAGGCAGGGCTCGGACTGAACTTTTAATCTTTACACCGGGTCACGGCAAAATAACTTTCCTTCGGGATGGGCGGAGCCCGCGCCTTGAAATTCCGGCCCGTGCAAACCTCTAACAGTATTCTACAACACTTCAAATAAAATACATTATATAGGGGTGATGACAAAACCACTTTGCACAAAGTTAGCAATGGAGCAGTAGTCGGAATCAATATTAAACTGATGGCTTTGCATTCAGAGGCTGTTTACACTAATTGTGTATCACAGCCATTTTTTTAAAAAGTGTAACACCCTCGAAAAATAAAGTTAGTTGGATTACTTTTTCCCATTTCTCCCAATTATACTTAACCATTAAACCCCCAAAACTAATCGCAGACACGCTTTATAAAATTAAAAAATTATTCAAAATTTGAAACAAATCAGATAACTCTACTCAAAAACCCATTCATCTGATTTAAGGAGGATAATCCCCCATTCCTCCCTTTATTCTTAATCATTAAACCCTTAAAACAATTCAGGGATTCGGCTTATAAAAAAAAAAGTTACATTCACAATTTACATCAAATCCGATACATCTGCATAAAAACGCATTTATCTAATTTAAGGAAGGCGATAAAAAGTGCAATACCCCATTATACTTAACCAAAAGAAAAAACTCAAATTAATTAAAGAAGCGCCTGATCAAATGAATTCATGTCCAAAATTTTAAGCAAATTGGATAATTCTGTATTATAACCAATTTATCAATTTTAAGGATGGAAATAAGTACATTTCCCCTTTATACTTAACCGAAGAACCACCAAAATTAGTCAGTGAAGCGCTTCATCAGAATGAACAAATCCAAGATTTGTAGCAAATCGGTTAATTCTGCATGAAAAACCCATTTGCCAAAATTAAGCGGGATCCCCTTGTTCTTCCGTTTGTTCTTATTCAATTAACCCAGGTAAAAAAGTCAGCAAAAAACCTTTAAAAAAACCTTCAGGGAAGCTCAAGGTATTTCGGACAAAAAAACCTGAAAGCTACCTTAAGGTAAAAAACCTATATTTCCCCTCCACTTTTTTGTCCGAAATACCTTAAGCTTCCCTGAAGGTAATAAAACCTGCGTAATCCCTTGACACTTTGTCCGAAATACCTTAGGCTCTCCTGAAGGTAATAAAACCTGCGTAATCCCTTGACACTTTGTCCGAAATACCTGAAGCTATCCTTTAGGCCCGGTAACCCCCCCCCCCCTTAGAGGACACTTTGGGAGGTGTCCTCGTGAGGGGGAGAGGCAAAAAGGGATGCATAACATATATACAGAGTCACAGGCTTTTCCTCGATCGTCCAAAGGAAAAATTTGCTAAATTCATCTGTTGACCAAATGAAAAAAATTCGAAGAATTTTGTAAATCGATTACAATTGCAAATTTATTTAACATGTAAGAATAAGATGTTTCAAAACTTATAAATCAGGAATGTAAAAAAATTGATACAATGATTCACTCTTTAAAAAAATTCACAATATTTCCCAGTCGATTATTTTGAGGAAGGAAAAAAAAAATTTTTTTATTTAGTTGCTTTAAAATAATGAGAAATTTAACAACCTGTTGAAGTAAAAGAAACTCAACAGTGAATTGTGAGAAAGAAAAAATCTTTTGAGATTTTTCAGTCGAAAACAGGATTTAAAAAAAAAATGCAAAATTTGTAAGCTGATTTCTGATGATAAATCGTTAAATGAGTCACACTGAATATTACATTTGAATAATAATTAATGTAAAGAAAAAAGATTGCATAATAACATTAAACAGGGAAAAGTCACAAAATTACATCTGCCACAGGAAAACATTTCAAAATTTTACTGATAAAAAAAGTATAAACAAACCAATTCAAAATATTTTTTTCTGATAAGGTACATAATAGCCCTTTTGTAAAAATTCGTGCCCTTTTTTCTTTTTTTAAGCAGCTTTTTTTTTCTAGAATCAACATAATTGTAGTATTGATTTGAAATAAAGATATTGGAGAGGGGGGGGGGGAGGATTTTTAAAAAAGAAAGCAGTTAAAAGAGAGCATCTTGTTAAATAATTTATACACATATATTTTTTTTTAAAGTCCCTTTCTCTCAAAAAATTTTGCAATATTTTCTGTGACTGATTGACTGAAAAAAAAAGAAAAAAAAATTGGTTTTGCCAGTAAGTTGTGCGGGAAAATAAGGAAATTCACCAAATGTTTACTGGATAAAATTTAATTTTTTGACCATCTTTTAGGAGGGGGGGGGTGGGTGCGAAGGAATATACACCTTCCGTGTCCTCATACACAATTAAAGTTATTGACCGTAATAGCCTAATGTGGAAAAAAAAACCTTAAAAAATAACAATTGTTCAATAATAATTAAAATGCTAGCAAAATACATGTGAACACTCCCAATATACATATAACACAATAAGATTAACATTAGCTTGAGTGTTTAAAATCTATAATAGTCATGCAAAGAAATTGAATCGTAATGTTAAATATTGGGTTACTGTTTACTTTTTGATTTTTATTACAGATTATATATATATAACAAGGGCGGATCCAGCCCAACCTCCAGGGAGGGGGGGGGGGAATCACAACTTTTGACAGATGATTTAATGAAGCAATTTTAAAATATAGTAAATCTTGTGAAAACGGAATTACGATAAAAATAGCAAATTTCGCAAATCGGGCATGAAAAAATCGCGAATTTTGTCGATTATGCATGGAAAAATCACGAATTTTGTCGATCGGACACGAAAAATCTCACATTTCATTTATCGGGCAAGGAAAAAAAGTCTAAATTTTTTTTATAATACTTGAAAAAATTGCAAATTTTGTTCATAGGTTGCAGAAAAGTCGCCAGTTGTGCCTGTTTACCACGTGAAAAACACACGAATTTCGTTGACCGAGCTCGAAAAAATCAAATATCATCAACTGTACATTGGAAAATCGCGAGTTTTTTCTATCGGCTTTCGAAAAATCTCGAATTTTGTCTGTATGTCTCAGAAAAATCGAGAGTTTTGTATATCGGCTTTCGAAAAATCTCGAATTTTGTCTGTATGTCTCAGAAAAATCGCGAATTTTGTCGATCTGGAACGAAAAAAATCGCAAATTTCTTTAATAAGGCACGAAAAAATACCAATTTTGTCGATCGGCTTCGTAAAAAGCACGAATTTATTCGATTGGGAACGAAAAAAATTGCAACTTTTTTTGATTGGGAATAAAAAATTGCGAATTTCCAATTGATATGGAACACAAAAGTTGCCGATTTCATGAATCGGGAAAGAAACTATCGCGAATGTAGTCGATTGTTTTCGTAAAAAGAGCGATACGGTACGAAAAACTCGCGAATTTTGTCGAATCGGTACAAAAAAAATCGCAAATTTCGTTGATAGGGCAAGGAAAAATCGAAGATTTTTTCGATGATGCGCAGAAAAATCGAAAATTTTTTTGAGCGGCTGCAGAACAATAGCAAGTTTTATTAGTTTATCGCGAGAAAAAAATTACAGATTTCATTAATTTACGGCGGGGAAAAAATGCAGATTTCATCAGTCAGTTAAGAATCGCGAATTTTATTGTTTGGTGCGGTATTTCAGGGACCAAGAACGGATAAAGGCGAGAATTTCGTCGATTGGGCACGGAAAAATCCCGAATATGGTCAATTGCTTTCGTAAAAAGCCCGAATTTATTCGATCAGGAACAACAAAATCACTTTTGGTAGGGCACGGAAAAATTGTGAATATTGTTGATCGGGAACGAAAAAGTCACAAATATGGTCGGTCAGTTTCGTAAAAAGCGCAAATACAGTCAATCAGGAATGAAAAAAATCGAGAATTACATTGATATGGCAGAAAAAAAAATTGACAATTCCATCGATCGGGAAAGAAATTATCGCGAATATGGTCGATTGGCTTCGTAAAAAGCAATCGAGTACAAAAAACTCACGATTAGGGATTTGTCGATTCGGGACGAAAAAAATCGCTAATTTTGTCGCTGATGTGCGGAAAAATTAAAAAACTCTTTCAGCGGTTGAAGAAGTTTCATCGAACAAGAACGGAAAAAGTGCTAGTTTCGAGGATTGGGCACGGAAAAATCGTGAATTTTGTCAATCAAGTGAAGAAAAATCGCAGACCATTCTTGGAAAAATTTCAAATTTCGTCGATCACACCCAAAAAATCGTGAATTTCGTCGATTAGGCAGGGAAAAATTGTGAATTTCGTGGATCGGCTTCGCAAAAATCGCAAATTTCACCGATCAAGTGCAAAAAAGCATGAATTTTGCTAATCAAGTGAAGAAAACTCACAAATTTCGCAGGCCATTCGTGGAAAATTTTCAAATTTCGTCGATCACACCCAAAAAATTTTGCGTTCCTGTCTTAGCACTTTTTACTTACACTGTACATCCCCCCTTGGATCCGCCACAGATATATATAAAGCTACTTTTACTTTTACATATCTCAATAAAATGCTCCTATAGATTTAACATTAGCTTGCGAGATTCTTTGTAAATCATAAATTTAAATATATACATTTTTGTATGATAAAAAACCATATTATTCAGTCCGTCAAAAATGCCTGATTTACTTACTGATTACATAGGGAAAGAAAACTCACAAGTTTATCCAGTAAGTTGTACGGGAAAATAGGGAAATTTGGCAGCTGTTTACTGGATAAAATGAAATTTGTCGACCATCTGCATGGGGGGGGGACCTGCATCTCTCATGTCCTCATACACAATATAAGTTATCGACTGTAAGAGTTTAATGGGGAAAAAATGCTTTAAAAAAATAATTAAAATGCTAGCAAAAAATATGTGAAAAACATCCCCATAAGATTAATATTAGTTTAAGCTAGGAATGCACAACCTGTGGCCTGCAGGCCAAAAGTGGCCCGCGAAGGGGGAAAATTTGTAAAGATTGCAAATTTTGTCAATCAGGTGCGGAAAAATCAGAATTTCGTCGATCTGGAAAGAAAAAATTGCGAATTTCGTCAATCAGCTTTGTAAAAATCGTGAATTTTGTCAACCAAAAGCGTAAAAATCACAAATTTCGTTGATTGGCTTCGTAAAAATTTTGAATATCGTCAATTGCCTTCTAAAAATAGCGAATTTTATTGATCAGGCATGAAAGCATCATGAGTTTTCTCGATGGGTTTCATAAAAATCATGAATTTTATCAATTAGGCGTAGGAAAAATTACGAATTTCGTTGACTGATTTTGTAAAAGTTGCGAATTTTGTTGATCAGGTGTGAGAAAAACCTGAAATTTCGTCGATTGGTGTGGAAAAATCTCGAACTTTCTTGATCATGTGAGGAAAAATTCTAAATTTCGTCAATCCGCTTTAAAATCTGACGTAAGAATCGCGAATTTTATCGACTGTTTTCTTAAAAGTCGCAAATTTCGTCGATTGTCTTTGCAAAAATCAAAAATTTTTCCAATCAGCTTCTTAAAAATCGTGAATTTTCTCCTAAAAATAGTCAATTTTAGGTACTACTAGGTTATCCCGTCACCCAATTTTGCCAAATTACACAAATCGCCAAACTAATAACTAAATTATACATATCGACATATTTTTTAATTTAAATAATGAAAAAACAATTAATTAGTAGAATATTGATAAAAATATAAATAACATGTATCTCCCATGTCCTCATACACAATAAAAGTTATCGACTGTAAGAGCCTAATGAGAAAAAATTCTTAAAAAAATAAAATAATAATGAAAATGCTAGCGAAAAATTTGTAAATAACATCCCCATAAGATTAACATTATTAAACTAATGTTAATTATGCATTGCTAATGTTAATTATGCATGTTAATGTTTAATGCATTAAAAATCTAAACTAGTCATGCAAAGAAATTGCATCACTAATGTTAAACTTATGAGAGCATTCTTTTAAAAAAGTTTCTCACTTGCATATTTATAATCTTAAACATTTTTTTTTCTTGCTTAGAATAGCTGAGATTGAATTCTAATTGGGTTACTGTACACTTTTCCATTTTAATAGCAGATACAGAGTTTCCCCCAGAGGGTTTCAGAAGGGCACTCTGTCCCTCCTGCTCTTTAGTTTAAAAAACTGCGCCCCTCTTGCCCCTCATCTAAAAACTAGCGCCTTTCTTGTCATTCATTCAAAAAAAATAGCGCCTTTCTTGCCCCACATTAGAAAAAACACAGCCTTCCAGCGATGATCCAAAAACACTATAGCGCATGAATTACACAAAAAATCGGCGATGAAATGCAAAAAATAGCCTCATACGCATCCATGGGACGGGTAATTTTGTCAAAAAATCACTAAAAAAAGGCAACATTTCGTTAAAAATCACAAAATTCGCAAAAAAATGTCTAATTTCGTCACAAAATTTCACAAAACGTCAGATTTCCTCAAAAGTAATGGAAAACAACAAATTTCATCCAAAAATCGTGATAAAACGGAAAATTTTGTCAAATGAGTCGCAAAAAACGGCAACTTTTGTCAAAAGATAGCGATAAAATGACAGATGTAATCAAAAGATTTGCGAAAAGAATGGCCAATTTTGTCCAAAAATCACTATAAAACAAAAATTCTGTGAAATGTTCCATTTTTTTGCAATATTTCCACAAGATTTGTCATTTTTTCGCGACTTTTTAGCAAAATATGCCGTTTTTTGCGATCTTTTAACAAAAACTGCTGTTTTGGCGATCTTTTAATAAAATTTACCCTTTTTCACAAAATTTGACATTTTTCGTGATGTTTTCATGAAATTTGATTTTTTTTGCAATTTCTTCACAAAATATACCATTATTTGCACTTTTCTGTAATCTTTTAACAAAATTAGTGTTTTTTTTCTGAGTATTTTACAAAAATCACACTTTTTTCCATTTTTTTTTCAATGAAATTTATATTATCCACGATCCTTTAGCGATATTCATAGTTTTTCTCATCTTTTTTGACAAAATTCACATAAATTTTCTATAATCTTTCGAGAAAATTCAAGTATTTTCCACGATCTTGCACCAAAATTAGCATCTTTTCTGCATTCTTTCATCAAAATTTGCATATTTTCCAAGATCTTTCGTCAAAATCTACATATTTTCCCTCGATCTTTCGACAAAATTAGCGATTTTTGTTTGATATTTTGACAAAATTCATGATTTTCCACCGATCTTTCTTCAAAATAAGTATTTTCCGTTATCTTTTCACAAAAAACTTCTATTCTCCTCGATCTTACGACAAAATTCTCATTTTCCGAGATCTTTTGGCAAAATTCGTGTATTTTCAGAGATCTTTCATCAAAATTTTCATATTTCCGTTGATCTTTCAAATAAATCTGCATATTTTCCCTAATTTTTCGACAAAATTAGAATATTTTCTTTGATTTTTCAAAAAAGTTTGAGTATTTTCCACGATCTATCGATAAAAATCTGAGTATTTTTCACAATCCTTTAACAAAAGCCGTGTCTTTTTCCGTAATCCTTTGAGCGAAATTGCATTTTTCTTTCTGCAATCCTTTGAAGAAAACTCCACTGACTATTTGAAACTGACTACTGTAAAATACTGTTAATCCCCCCCCCCAAAAACGTGACAAAAATTGAAAAATATTCTGAAGGGGAGCTTACACGGGATTTTCCAGACATCTTTTCACAAAATTTGTAAGGGAGAGGGGGGTCTGCAGAGGTTTTTCGCACTTTTTGCCGAAATTTACGTGATTTTGTTGCAATATTGGATGAAATCTGAATTTTTTAAGATGTTTGACGCAATTAATGGTTTTTTTAGTGATATTTGACAAAATTTGCATTTCTTTCGTCATTTTTTAACGAAAATCACACTTTTTCTGCACTTTTTGTGACGAAATTCACATTTTTCCGTGATCTTTTGATGAAATGGGCAGTTTTCACAATTCTGAAATGAAATTAGTGTTTTTTGGCAGTATTTTATAAACAGAGTTAGAGCTTTTTTGATGAAAATCACATTTTTCAATTTTTTTTATTTTAAACGACCCTGTTTTTTCCTAATATTTAGGCAAAATTTCTTCAAATTTTAGTCACAATTTGCTGTTTTTCAACGAAATCCACGTATTTTATACGATCTTTTGACAAAATTCATGAATCTAACAAAAATCATGCCTTCTCTAATGAAAATCGTGGATTTCTGCGTTCATTTGATGGAAATTGCCCCTATCTTGTGATCCTTTTGATTGGAAGAACACTTTTGATCAGCTAAATTTCATTGCAGAACATTACAAAGTAATTTGCTTTGGAGTATATACTTTTTTTTTTTAACTTAGAATTTCCCCTGCTTTGCAATCATGGATTTTTTACTTTATTATTTTGTGACAATAATATAATGTTATACAATACTCATCATATAAAATAAATAAAAATTCACTTACCTTTATTTTAAATACATTATTTTTACAACCTATAAAATGCACCCCTAAAACAGAATTGTTCAATCCATATGATAAAAGTTAAACTTAGCCCTAAAAACGCTTCTACACAAAATGCATATTTTCATTTAAACAAATTACTAAAAATCCATTTACAAAGATAAATAAAAAAATTTAAAAACAAATAAAAAAATAAATAATAATTAAAAAAAAACATTGCTTCAATTTACTTCACAAAACACGCAAATAAAAACAGAACTCAAAACAAATTCAAACTTCATGACACAAAAATGCATTTCAAGAAATCCAACCACTCAAATGCAATTCCCTGATAAAATAAACCAACTTAAATTCCATTTCAAACCTCACTTGGCATGAAAATAATGTAAGAAACAAAGTGGTAATAACAAAAACTCATTTATCGCTTTGCCAAATGCCTTGCTTGTTCTAGAATTCAGTCATAATTATTAACATTCCCGCAGGTGTGCCATTGCAAAGAGTACAACATTCACTTTAATTTTTCTTTAAAACAAAATTCCTGCCTGCTTTAATATGTTGTGGAATACTTTCATAAATTGTGAGCAAAGAAAACTTATATGATATTTGCATGCTACATTACTATTAAAGTTAAAGCAAAATTGTAATAATTGAGTGCTTTCCTCCTGTTGTAATATTTTAGCGTACTTTTGTTCATGTGATGAAAATTTGCACAACCCGGCAAAAGGTTAACATTAAAATGAAAAAATTAATCTTACTTTTAGATTTTTTTTCCATGTGATTAACATTACTTTCATATTTATCGAATTACCTGTATAAATATGTCACTTTTTTATTCAGTATATTGTGAATAAGTGGCCATTTCAATATATTTACCAAATACATATTCATCGAATGCATACATTTGAAGTTCAAAAAAAGTTTTAAAAAAGAAAGAAAGAAAAGAAAAAAAAACTAGGAAAATCCCATCTTATTAAAGTATCAAATGTCAGTTACTTTATTCAATAAAATTAACAATATTTTAATGAAAACATCAAGAAATTTAAAAAATGAAACACAGTTCCCAGATACAAAAATATTTCCTAATCTACGTGGCGGTACATTATTACCGAATACTGTTCTTGTGGAATGAATCGCAGATTATAGTGTGAAATATAAAGTTTAATATTAAAAATATGAATTAAATAAACATTATTTATAGCCTTCTGAAGGCTATATGTATATCCCTTTAAAAATTAATTACAATGTTACCGCCAGAAACTTAAAAAACAACACTACATAACGAGAAATAAAATAAACAAACGCCCGCCGCGAATCAGTCACATTTTCCCGCGACGACAAGATAACATCAACACAGAAAGTTGAGTTGACAATCTCCTTCTCAAAATCCCGTAACATGGAGTCAGACAATGCAGCTAATCGGTCCAACGATAATTTGTTGTTTTGAAAGAACTAATTTTAATAAAAACTGAAAATTATGTCTGATAGGGGATATGGACGAATTTTGCATGTAATAATCTCATCTATATTTTTTCAGTTTTAATCTTCGACGCCGATGAAAAAAGGGGGATGGGAGGATTGCTTCCTCTCGCTCGATTTTGAAATTTAGGTAACAATTTATTTTTTTTTTTTGTCTTCAAACACACTCCATTTTTTTTTTTTTTTTATGTAACTAACATAAAAGAGCTTCTTTTATGTTAGTATGCACAAAAAAAGTTCTTCCTTTAAAGAGGAACTAAATAAAGTGTGAGGCTTGAAGGGACAGAGTGAAACCATTTGCTCCTTCAAGTATTTAATGCAATTTAATGAACAAAAGTTTCTTTCTTTTTTTTCAGATTTAGAAAAAAAAAATTCTTTTTGGAAAACTTAAGATGAAAAATTAAATAAGACATTTTCCATAAAGGGGGCGGAATACATTGATCCTTGTTAGATATTTTGAGTTTTAATTAAAATATATTTTTCTACGATTTTGAAAAATTTAGTGAAATATATTTATTTTGAGTAATTTAAAATTTAAAAGATACAATAAGAGTTTTGTTTGTTAAATTTATTGTAGTGGTGGGAAGGCAGGATATGTTTCTGAACATTCCTTCTGACAGTTAATTTTCGGCCTTTTTTAATACTTTCTAACGAAGTTCAAAAATGTGTATGAATTCGGTTTGTGTGTCTGTCCGTCCGTAGTCTAACTCTGTAAAATATTGTCCGAATGCCATGACATTTTATTTCCATAATACAGAGACATTCAAAAGAATTCCGTTACATTACAATTTATTTTTGGAAGTTCGGACTTTGAAATTTCGTGAGTTTTTGAAATACGATATTACATATTCATGAAAGGGATTTTGAAATAATTTGAAGATTTTATTAGGGGTACGTATATTTTGTTGATTGAAACTTTTGTATGTATTACTAACTCGAAGGTATATTTTTACTGGGATATTTTAAGAAAAAATTACGGCAATATTTTTAGGGTAGTAGATTTTGAAAAAGTTTTGTGATTCTTTTTTCTTTCTATTAGAGGAATTTTCGCGGATTGAAATTTTTGAGTGTGTTAGAGTTAGAGGTGAAATTCTTAATGATAATAATTTTAGACATTGTAATTGAAAATTTTAACTCGGAGCAGACTTCAAAATAATTTCGAGATATTTTTGTTTTCTGCTTTAACGGGATTTTTGGATGGGAATGAAAAATGTAATTTTAAATGGTAATTAAGAATATCAAAAAGGGGACTTTAAGACAATTTCAAGATTTTTCATTTCCAGAACAGGATTTTTATATCGCTATTTCAAATTGTAATTTTAAATAATTAAAAATTTTAACAAGGGTAATTAAGAATTTTTTATTGAATCGGTGGAAGACATTAGATTTCTCGGAATTATCTAAAATATTATTTTTTAAATAATAATAATAATAAACATTATGAGGAAAATGCAGACCTATCAAAATCTCAGATATCATAATGTGCAATGATAAACCTCAATAAAACCTTCAAGTAAAACCTTCATATTACCTGCGTGAGAAACGATTTTCATTTTCCTTCAAAATACCTGAAATGATTTCACGAAAATCTTCTAAGTCATTAAAGGTAATTTAAAGGTAATGATTTGTCCATTAAAACCTCTATGAAAACTTTTAAGAACCTGTATACTTCTCTTAAGGAAACCTTAAGCTTTCATTTTCCTTCTGAAAACCAGCAAAAACTTTCAAAATGCCTGTAAAATCTCGAAATATATAAAGGTTGTTTGCTGATTTTTTTACCTGGGTTTATTTACAGATGACATATTTGATCGCACTAAGGACAATTTTATGACAAAATGTGTGTTCTTTTTCGCAATCCTTTGAGAAATTCATGGTTTTCCGCAATCTTTTAACGTAATTTGCATTTTTTAAAGAGATTTTTTGTTGTATTTTAAGTTTTTTAAATGATCCTTTGATGAATGATTTTTTAAGACTGGACATAATTCCCTTTTTTACTGCAATCTTTCGACAAAATTTGGGTTTTTTGGTGATACTTCGGCGAAATTCATTATTTTTTCGAGATCCTTTCAACAAATTTGCGGTTATTTTTCGTGATTCTTTGGTGAAATTAGCGTTTCTTCAGCGATCATTAGATAAAATTTCCCTCTTTCATGATTTTTTTTGACGTAATTTCCGTTTTTTCAGAGATTTTTTTGGGGGGAGGGGGGGAGAGAGGACGCTTTCTCGTGATTTTTTTTGAAAACACCAAATTTTTTTATAAAGTGGGGATGGGTCGTTTAATCGGGAAGGACGGATTAACCGGATTTTATGGTACATTTTATAAAATTACATTTATCTTGAAGGATTGATTTAATGTTATTAAATGATCAATTAAAAAAATATTAAGAGTATTTTTAAAAGGAATTATTTATTATTATTTTTTTAAATAAGTATGTTTTTTCTCAAATAAAATAGAAAAAAATGTTTTAAATTAAAATTATACTACATTTAACCATTCGCTTGAAATATATTTTTAAATAAGGACAAACTGATTTGTTTTCAGAAACACGGGTGAAAGAAGTTCATCTAAGCCAAGACTGAAAACTATTGAGATTAAAAATAACCAAATGGAAATGGGCTAAAAGATTTCTATGACTTGCTATATGGTTAAAAATTGACCTTTTACAATAAAAGAAAGTAATTAAAAGTTCTTGGCAGTAAAATTGCTACAATTTAAGTACATAAGATAGAATTTACTATCAAAAATCTCCTTAAGACTGAAATCAGTTCTGAGACTGAAGGTCTTGCACCCATGTTCAGAATCAATTATAAAATGTTCAATTATTTTAGAAAATACATAAAATTTACCATTTTATCTTCATCGTTTGGAGTGAAATAAAGCATCTAAAGTACGCCAAAATTCAGTAGAAGTTTGTTGGAGACCCCGTTTTTTTCCAGGTTCCAAATAAAAGTCATTAGAATAAGAATCCTTTGAAAATAATTTCCCGTACACTATTAGAGTAAGATCTCCCAAATGATGTTTGTGAATATTGTTGATGGATATGTATCAAGTTCATAATTTTCTTTCAACAATTTTTTTCTTTTTTTTTAGAATATCCATGCTTAAGCTGCAAGTTTAAAAAATGAGATCATTGCCAATATAAGTGTTCATAGCATTTTCTTTAAAACTACATGGGTTGAATTTAAGAGGCAGAGTTTAAAAACTCGTCTTATCAAGTTAACAGCTGCAGAAATAAATTTCTTTGCCAGTTCTAAGAAACAAGAGTCTTTCCATAATAAAATTTAAAGGATTGTATAATTGCTTGATTTATAAATAGATTTTGATACTTGTATTAGAAAGAAAGATAACTAGTGAAACTTTTTTTTTCTTTCTTTTTTAAAAATAACAGATTTGTTCACAAGTGACTTTTGGTTTTTGTCAGATTGTGTTTATATTGTTTGCATCACTGACCAGAACTATCTTTAAAACAAGAGGTTTTGCTGAACCAATAATTATCATTTCCTTTCCTTACATGTTGCATGTTAAGACAATCTTAGATTTTTTTTTTGGCTTTTAGTAATAGAATTGATCTTTAAATGTTTAAGTGTTGATTTTTGCTATGATCAACTGAAACTTGTGACACCTTCCCGCCCATACTCAACTGAGTAATTTTTCAACCTTTCTGCCATAACTGAACATGCAAGTTTTTTTTTTACATGATATAAATGAACAAATTTTGCAGTTTTTTTCCCTCCACAGATAGATTGATAAATTTCACTATATTTCCATATGATAAAAAAAAATGATTTCTCAGAAAATAATTTTTAATACTTCCTTTCAAAACTAGAAAAAAAAATAAAATAAAAGGACTCACCAAAAATGGAAATAAGCACAACTTGTCTCAAAAATTAAACAAGTTGGAATTTGCACATGGTGTAGCAAATGAGGTGCATTCATACCATAACAAAGTTTTAAAAATATCACTCTCGTATATCAATCTCATAAAATTGTAAATAGTTAATTGCAATTAAAATGCACACCAAATAACATTCTCCTTATACCATTATATAATGGAATACCGTGTGGCCTTGTAAATCAAATGTTCTTTGCAACACAGATTATGCAAAATTTATATGCACTTTATAGATGCATATAAATTTTATTATGTTCGAATGAGTGTAACACCTTTAAAATGCATTTGAAACATTTTCCCCATTAACCGTAATGTAATGGAATACTTTTGTTTGTCCCTATAATTTAACTATGCATCCAATTTTAATCCAATTTGAAATAACTCGACAAAATTATGTAATAATTATGTATTTTTATGCAATAATTATACATTTTAAATTTCAAATGATTCGGTTGGGTAGTTTTTGTGTTATTATATGCGGATGGACAGATAGACAGTCTGACTGAATGACAACTATAGGTGCTACGTATTGTATTTACATAACAAATACACATAAAAAAGGCTGCCAAACAGTAGTTAAAAAAGTGCTAATCTCTCAAATTAGTCAAAACTTGTTATATCATGTCTAATGGGATACAAATAAATGCAAGCCTATAAGAAATGTTTCAAAAAACTTAATAAATATTCTATAGAAATTAATATGAAATTACAGATAATGGACTGAATATTTAGCTTTTTCATAAAGTACAAATTAAAAAATAAAATAATGCTAGTACCAATGATTTATTTATTTTTATTTATTTTTTATTTTTACAAAAAATTTCTTGATTAAATACATTTTATGTTTAATAAACACCAAAATTTTATTATTTTATTTCTATTATCAGTTTACGCAATAACGGATGAGTTTCAATGAATAATTAAAATTATTATGCTTCATTATTTACTCAACCTTTACATAATATTTATTTTTTTAACTGTGTTAATTTTTATTAGTTTACTTTATTACTTTAATATTTCATTTTATTTTAAGCATTAATTATAATTTCAAATGTACTATTACATTCAAATTACTTTTTAAAAAAAGTGCAAACAGAGTGTGATGGAAGGCAATTAGAATGAAGTAGTAGACCAATTTCATTTCGTAACTTGATGACGTGATAGTGACGCTAAAATGATAAGTTCGCGCCCGCTATTGCTCATATGGTACCAAGAAATACCGAAGCAGATTAGTTATTTCTTAATCTACACCTAGTATTCTTGTCCTACATCGTGATTTTATATCGTAACTGGATTACGTAATCACTCTTTCGTCAGTAGTCATTTGTGTCGCCGTCGCCCGCTTTGTATGAATTGTCATATAATTAAATTTGCAAAAAAAACTTGTCTGAAAAAGGATTTTCACATCTCTTTAATGAATTAAAGTAAAACTTGGGAAAGCGGAATATTCATATAACGGAATCCTGTCTCATAAACGTAAATTCTAAAATGCATGTTTTTAGAGAGTGAATAGTCACTCCTTTGAAAGAGTGTCTTATGCTCTCCCGCTTAGAGCGAATATTCACTCTAAGCAGGCGTGAGTATATTATGTATTCATATTATTCATCAGCCAATCAGAACAGTCTTGTCTACGAAGCTTTTTTTAAGATAAGAGGAAGACGTCTGTCATTTTAGGAATAATATATACGGATATTATTAAAGTGTTTTTTTATGGAATGTAAAAGTAAGTCTTTATTAATTTTAATCTTTTTTCCCAGTAGATCTCCTAATGTTATGCTTATGAATTGAATAGTTTTATGTTACATAGAAAAATATTGATCTAGAATTTTCCTGATTGCAGAAGCGATTCTCTGTTACATGCAGCGGTTTGAAATATAGTTGTTTTAACAACTGAATAGCAAACAATGCTTATCGAAAAAGAATCAGGACTATATTTCTTTGACATTTTTGAATTAAAAAATGTGTCTAAATATTTTATTCTAATAAATACTGCGATGTAAAACATTTTAATTTGCCATCACTCGAATACAGAACTAAAACGTGGTGTGCCTCATTCTCACATTTGAAATGAGGATACGCAGGTATCTTGAATCTTGCAGATTACAATAAACATTAATTTGTAGCGATTTGAGATTTGTTGAAAATGCGTTGTTGGATTTTTCAGTTTTTTACTGTTTTCTAATTATAAACACTTACAGTACTTATCGTTATTATTATTTTGGAGTTAAATATGATGTTCGATTATTATGAGATTACGAAAGGGTTTTAGAATGAAAAATTACATTATGTTGGGAAAATTCCTTTTTACATATTACAATTTTTAATGTAAGAAGTGAAACTTTCAAAGTTTGAAACGAACTTATGTTATTGTTCTATTCCTAACTAGGGAGCTCTTCCCTCAGTGAGCTGCGGTCAGCATATAAGCAACCTTTACATGGATACGGACATGAAAAAAAATCCTGTGCTGTGATTGGCTTATGTTATGGAGCAATGTCGTGCGTCACAAACACGTTACTCGTCGTAGTGCAGGGGTTAGAAAACAACAAACCGATATGATTTTATAATGTTCAGTACCACAGACTTCGAGTCAAGCTCATTTTAGTCTCCAACTTCATGCTTGCTAGTTCGGTGATTACAATATCCAATTTTAAATGAAAATAGACATTTTAATCACAAATACAATCATTCTGCTATCTTCAAGAAATATTATGTTTTCTTCTTAGATAAAGTAATTTTAACTATTCCTTTTTGGATGACTATAATATTTTGTGATTCGTGCAACCATTGCTTATTTGTGCAAAATTATACTGAATGCACATTTTTTAGACTTCATTTGGACAGCCAATGCATCACTTAAACATTAAAAATATAAATACATGTCTATGCAATTAAAAAAATTGTAAAAAATTAAATAAAAAGAAATTATATTAAATTATTTCTACAACGAAGTATCTATCACACCGATCCGAATAACAACTTTTTTACGGCAAATATAAACAAAACAAGTGCCTTTTTATTTCCAGTTAAAAGGACGAAAGACAACACCATTTAAATTCCTGTTAAGAACCGATTAGCCAATCACAGCACAGAATTCTTTCCCATGTCCGTATCCATATAAAGGTTGCTAATATGCCTACGGTCATCAACCTCCCGTTCAGGCATAACAGATTTGAACAACATACTAATTTGATTGGCTTTAAATAGACTACGGAAGACTGAATTATATTTTTAAAAAATCAGTGGCAACCTTCTTGTAACGGGATTTTCATTCGTTCTCGTTTGATTGGAGAATTTGACGTTTGAATCAGTTTCTGTTTAAAAGATTCAATGACTGTTTCCATCTCTGATTAAATATTATTGTTAAATATGTACAAATAAGGTAATATAGAAGAGATTAAGAAAAAGAGTTTTTGCGTCCTGGTATTTTTGAACAACGCTATAAGTAAGCTGTTTTAAATAAGATATTTTAAATGTATCGTTTTAAATCTGACGTAATTATCAATAAAGTTTTCTTTCTTTTTTAATATTCACGTAAAAATAGGTAAGAAGGTTTTTCTTTTATTGAATTTTCTAAATCTTAATTAAATATGCCTCTTTCAAATTAAACTTTTTTTTTATTTTGAAAATAAGAAGACTTACAATCGACACTATACAAAATGTAAGCATATAATAAATACTTTGCATTCCCTCTTCTACAGAAAGCATGTTTTAGGAGACCTCAGAAATTCGTACTCGTTTCATTTAATTATTTATTCAAACAATGCGAAATAAAACCACAAACAGTTTTCCACATAGAGCATATTGTGAGATGGAGTTATTTGCAGCATCCCTCTAAACGAACTACAGTTGCTACAGGCAATAAGCGTAACTTTGGACCTAGAGAGTTTAAAAAAAAGATTACATCTGCTCCATCACTTGAGTTAACGTCAAAGTATTTAATCTAAAAAATATAGACAGATGCACTCGTGAGTGTTTGACAGATCATCGTAAAGAACTCGTGAAGGTTACATCATGACTCAATGGATGAAAGTTTCGTAAAGGTGGAGCAAAGTTACCCTGATTGACGATACATAATTCATTTTGATTAATAAATGTGGCATCGTAAACCTCAGTATATCCCATCAATTACATTGCAGTCTGTGTAATTCGAAAGAGTTAATTCATAGTCAGATGGGCATTAGCTATATCAAAGTCATGATTTTTTTTTTCAATACGATAGAAAATTTTAGAGATTGAATTAGATGTGGTAAGCAAATATTTCTTTCCTTTTTTCCCGATATTTATTGACATTTAAAATTCACACCAGCCTGTTATTCCCTTACGAATAAACAATCAGAACAGGCGAATTTGAAATGAAGGAACTTAAACGATTACAACAGGTATCTATAATGACGTGACAATAAAATTAGGATGCTTTCTCTTAATAAAATCCTGATGAGAAAAGCAATTTTTAAAAACACTTTTACCAAACTTTACTTGCATTTCAAAATTTACTATTTTCTAAATTAGCAACTAATATATATAACAAACTTACACACACATTTTTTTTCAAAATTATGGGTAAGTCAGGGGACCATTCTCTTTTCAAAACTACTATTTTCAGCTTACATATTGATAAGAAAATCAATTTCATCATCAAAAAACTTCATTGTGAGAAATCAGGTTTAACAAGCGTTTCTATTAAATTTAAATACTATCAATCACTATGATATTTTACAAGCTTATAAATGAAAAAATAGAGATTTTGTAATACTTTAAGATAGTATGTCATAATCATAGCATCCTAAAAATAAAATGGAGTGTTGCAAGGGCTCCTGGTTATAGCTCCTAATTTGCTAATTTAATTGTTTAAATAGTCAAACTTTTGTTGTTCAATGGTTTTTTGTGCACTGTAATAAACGGAAATATTTCTTTACTTCTGAAATACGCTACGATTAGTCAACTGCAATCAATAAATTTTAGGAGCAAAATACGGCACAGATAGATTTCTTGGATTTTATTTATCTTTTATAACATATTTCTCTTTATTATGACATTAATAGATGAACAGATCAACAAATCTTTTGAAAAAATCTTTCAACACATATCTCTCACACAAAATGTTTCTCTTCAATATGAACCATACTTCTGAGAAAAGTTCTAGTTGCATAGCAACACATGCAAAAGGTTTTTCCCCATTATGAATTGACAGATGCTTGCTTGAATCGCACATTTGAGAGAATTTATTGTTTCATATCTCGCATACAATGTTTTTCACCAGTGTGTCTGGTTAAATCTTCCTTTCGAGAATATTTCTTGTTGCATATATTACATTCAAATGGCTTATCACCAGTATGAGTTAACAAATGTCTGCTTAAAGGGCCCTTTAGAGAGAATTTCTTGCTGCATATATCACACACAAACGGTTTCTCATCACTATGAGTTAACAGATGCCTGTTTAAATCTCCTTTTTGAAAGAATTTCTTGTTACATACCTCACATTCAAAAGGTTTTTCACCAGTATGAGTTAACAAATGTCTGCTTAAAGAGCTTTTTAAAGAGAATTTTTTGTTGCATATATGACACACAAACAGTTTTTCATCACTATGAGTTAAGATATGGCTGCTTAAACTGGCCTTTTGATAGAATTTCTTGTTGCATACATCACACACAAACGGTTTCTCATCACTATGAGTTAACAGATGGTTGTTTAAAGTGCCTTTTTGAGAGAATTTCTTGTTGCAGATGTCACATACAAACGGTTTCTCACCACTATGTTTTAACAGATGCCTCTTTAAATCACTCTTTCGAGAAAATTTCTTGTTGCATACCTCACATACAAAAGTATGAATTAACAGATGCCTCCTTAAATCTCTCTTTTGAGAGAATTTCTTGTTGCATATATCACAAGCAAACGTTTTCTCACCAGTATCAGCCAACAGATGTGTGATTAAATGGCTCTTGCATGAGAATTCTTTGTTGCATACGTCACAAAAGGAAGACTGTTTTGGCAGAAATTCTTGCATAACTCACAAATAGAAGTTTCACCTGACTATGAGTTAGAAACTGCGTCTTTCAAAAAGTTCTAATAAGAAATATTTTGTACATTTATTTTACACATTGACGATATTTTGAGTGATGTGATGTGTTAGATTAATGGTTTTATGCAACTGTAATAAAATAAAATAAATTAATATCAGTTTCTACATTTCATTAAAAAAATAAATAAACTTATCACGAAAATTTAAATCAACATAAAAAATAATTTGTAATAAAATTTCTACCATAATATTAAAAACTGCAGTAGAATCCCAATTATCTAAAGTTAGCGGAATCGCAGGTGTGGCAGATGCATTTCTTAACAGTATGAAGATTAAATTGTAAATAAAATTAGTAGCAACATTTTAAAAATAAATAACTTATTATAAATAAAATATAAAGTAAATTTAGGTATAAAAATTTTATAATTTAATATCATCTAAAGAAATGATAATTCATTTGGCAAAGAATAGAGAGAAAATAAAATTTTATTGTGGCTATGAAATTTTAATATGTAAATGTGTTTAGTGCGGAATTCTTCGGATTTCAGATTTTTTTAAAATCTAATGTTAATGCTTAATGTTGAAAAACTCCGTATCACTTAATTTAATTCACACTATAATTAAATAATGTAACCAGTGGTATAGCCAAATGAACGTCGTGGACACGCCCACTTTAAATGAATATATGGGTTTTTGAATCATGCATTCAACAAAACTCAAAACTACTAAAGTGGAATCACAAAGAGCACATGCAAAATACCATTTTAGACAGGTGTCTGTCTTAAATGAATATAATTCAAAGTCATGACTTTTGTCAGGGCTATGAACTTTTTTGTTTTAGGCAAATTTTCAACAGAAACATGTTCCGTTTTGACTATATCCTCTGAAACTGTTACAATGTATTCACTTTGTAGTGCTCTTGTGAAGAATATAAATATATTGCAATGAATTCAGCGAAGGTGATCTATCTTAAAAGGTAAAGAAAATAAGGATTACACGAAAACAACACTATTTAATTATAGTTCCCAAATCTTGAAACCTATCTAAAATGGATCATTTTGCCATCGTATATCCTTCAGGTTATCGGGGAATATGGAACCACCCCAGAAATGGAAACATTTGACGGTCCCCAAGAATAAGTGTACAAGTACCATAATTTCCTGCGTATAATCCGCGGATCAAACAATCATTTTTCGATCCTGAAAATTTATCAAATAAAATTTAACTTTTCAGATCGCCGTAGATATTTGTCTTCAACTACAAAATAAAATTTCTGCGTCGAAAAAGAATTGTTTGATACGCGGATTATACGAAAGAAATTACGGTACACCTGCTAAGATGGAAATGGGTTTTTGATGAGACCTACTCGCGCTGGCAGTTAAAGAAGTAGTTAAAGAAGTATTAAGACGTAGTTTATACAAATGCAATAACGTCACAATGATCGATCTTCAAGATCATATTTTTTGTTTATTTTATAATTCTATATCAAGTAAAATGGACTCCTTCATATGTGCAACCCTAAAATCCACAACTCTCTAAAATTCGCACATTATTTACAGATGTAAACAATGAAGATTTCAGTCCAGATATATGGGCAAAATTTGACTTTTTTCGCTTTATATCAATTCCATATATGTTTTAATTTGTATTTTTTTTTTAATTTTACTGAATTCAAGTTTTTTATGAAGGAATAATAAATTTATTTCTGAAAAAATTCAAGATATTTACAATCTTCTTGCCAAATGAATTTATGTATTAATCAAGGTTTTTTTTTTTTTTTTTTTTTTTTTTTTGTTACTAAGTCTGGCAAACCCGAAATAAAATTTCCTTATCTTATGATTTTCATATGAATTAATGTACTTTTTTATGAGGCAAATTACACTGAATAATTTAGGAAAAATACATTTCATCTTTATAATGCCTATTTCATCATATATAATTTGACCTTCATATAATAATTTGACCTTTGCTTTTTAATATTTTAATCATAATAAATATTATCTAAATTTTTATTATTTTAATTTATTACTTACTTTCATATTTTATTATACTATTGTAATCATTCATTATAGTTTCGATTGCATCATTAATTAAACTCAAATGACTGTTTAAAAAATGTAAACAAAGCAGAGACCAGAAATCAGCAAAATTCTAAAATCAACAAAACCTCTGGTCCCAAGCTGTGCGGATTTGAAGGAGTCCTCTGTAATATTATAACATAATGTGCTACCCGGAATTAATAAAAGCGACTCTATTCTTGAACTGTTTATTTGTGAACTTTTATTGTCACTTTTAAAGTACCTTAAAAAATCTGAATATGATTTATCTTCAGTTCTAAAACATGCTGATTATGTCTTTTCAGCTATAAAACAGTTTTCGTCAATCATTGAGCAAGAAAGAAGAAACTAGCGCTTTAAAGTTTGTTGGCAAATTGAAGAAAGCAGATCACCTTGCAACAGAAAACTTTGACGTATATATTTCTTTAAATCATACAGATTCTTTGTCAAGATTGGCTTTTTCGATGTAGAGAGATCTCACGATAAATCTGAAGAATATCTTCGGAGATCAATGATTCTTTCTCGTTGGAATTCTTTTATTTGAGTAACGTTGATATTTAGGTAAAGAGCAAAGTGATATTGAAAGGTTTTGACGTTCTTCTGGGCTTTTACAAAATAATGGCAAATTTTTGTCATTGAATTTTTCAGTCGGAGCCATTTTTAAATACATAAATGGATTTTGAAGGGCAGATTTTTTATGTCTTTATTTAGTTTAGTAATTTTGCTTTTGTTCTTATATACAGTTAGGTAACTACGGAAAAATTTGTAATTTTTGTGCGAATTCAAAATCATACAAAAACATCTGAAACGGTTTATTACACTGATTAGCGTCAAATTTAAAGGGCTTCTCTCTTCAAAGCATCGAAATGTCTCTTAGGAACATTTGGGATTTCAAAGTGCTCTTTCCAAAAATCCTTCAAGCAGAATAATTTCTCAATCTTTTGAAATGACCACAACTGTGACTTGTAAATGCCCAGTTTAACCCTTTTGGGAGCGAATTTTTTTTTTTCATTTTTAGAAAAAAAATACTTTTAAATTAATAACATTAACACTAGCTATCAAAATAGACTAGCAAAAGCCATGCTTTGTGTGGATTCGCGAAGTATTATACTATAAGATAAATATTTGAAAGTAATAATATATTTTTTAAATTACTTTTGCATCTTTATTAAGCAAAAATGTAATTTTATGTTTCGGCGCATTTTATTTTAAAATATACTTTAACCAAATAACTAAGAATTTCCTCAGATTGTTTATTTATGATATAAGACTGGTATAAGTAAAAATATTTTCGAAGTAGAATTATACAAAATATTAATTTTATTTATTTACAATTCTTTTATTGCCACTTCACAAAAATATAATGTAATTCTTTTAAAATTCATAAATATCGTCTGCTTAAATGATTTCACAAATCAAGAATAAATTGTGTATTTGAATTCCTAACACAGAAAAATACTTTTATAATTGAATGTTAATAAGAGAATTTTCACAAATTTTAATTCATTAAAAATATGCTATAATTTTTCTAAAAAAAGTATTTTATAAATTTTATGAAAGAAATCATGAAACTATACATAATTAAAAGGAATGAGCATAGTTTGAAAATCTGAAAGCAGTTTTTGAGATATTTTGTCAGAATAATGAAATTATATTTTATTTATTTAATGATGATTCTAGCTGTAATTACTGACCCCATGATTTAAGTTTTTCTTCTGAAAACGTACGTGTTTTATTTTTTATTTGAAAAAATGCGTTCGTAATGGAAAAAACATGTAAAATAAATTAATTAAAATAATAATTTTTTGAAAAGTATTTCTGTAAAAAAAAATAATATTCTGCAAATCTGCAGATCCTAATTTATATTTGTGTTTAATTTCGAGTCAAAATACTGTATAGTTTTTTTGTAAAGTGTACGACAAAATGTTATTTGAGTGGCCTAGTAGAGGATTCGCTTCGCTCATCTTAATAATTATTATTCAATAATTATTTCACTAATGTTGTTGTTTTGTGTACCATTCAATCAATATTCATATGAAAATAGGATTATGAAGAATTTTTGGAGAGTTTAGAAAATATTGTATTACAATAAGATTTAACTGATATTACAACTTTCTGATACTTTATTGTGCTTTTTTACACATGATTCCTTCAGGAAATCAACCGTTATTTTAAATTTACAGAGTTAAATACATGTTTAAAATAAAAGAATCACAAACAGCGAAAAGAGAAATAAACAAATAATGATAATTATTAGTATTACTAAATTTCTAAAATAAATAATGTCATATAATAAATGCATAGACTTATTAGGGTGGTCCTTAAAAATGAACTTTTAAAATTTGTATGGGGCACCCCTTTATTTTGTTCTATGTATAAAAAAAAGACCTCCACAAAAATTTCAGAATTTTCAAACAAATTTTAAGGGTCACTACCAAGGTTTGAATATTTGAAAAATTAGAAAATTTGACATATTTTTAGTCTAATTTTTAAGTTAATAATACATACCCATAGTCATCGTAAAATTGAGTCATAGTATGACATTAGGCTGTACATACTGTTGATTGCTTCAATTTTTTCCCAAATTCATGCTAAGTTTTTAAAAATTTCAGCGATTTTTAAATATATTCGAGTTTTTGTGCATTTTTAAATGGGCCAAAGCAATGCCGACGGGCCAGCTAATTTATTATAAAATAGTGCTTAAATCAATTTAAAAATTAATAAAATAAGATAAGAATAATAATTCAGCTTTAATTTTAATAAATGATTATGTAATAAAATATGTTTCATAAGCACTAAAAAAATATTTATTATTAAAAATATTAACTTTTGTGTGCGCAAATTTTTCCCCCCAAAGTGGTGCTTTTCTTGTGTATTAGTAGTCAAAAGTCCTGTACTCTTAGTGTAACCCCTGGTTGCTATGGCAACAGCTGTAATTCGGCTAATAAGTAGACAAAAAAGTAATGTTTTTGGATAATTCTATGCAAAATGTAGACAATATTCTTTCGTATCGTTTCCCGCCTCTTTCTCAGTGTGTTGCTAGCTAGTGAATTAAGTTGACACAGAGTGTTACTGTACAACTTGAACGATTTTTTATCTGAACAAAAATGAAATTTTTAAAAGGTTTGAATTAAATCCATTTAGGTTTCATTTTTTTTCCTACGTAAATGTTGTGTAAATAAGGTGATTTTCAATCTAAAATAAGACCGTATTCTATAAATACATTTTTTTTTGTATGTTATGTGAATCTTGATTTTATATACAAAAAATTTTATTTGGTAAATGAAACAGCATGGCAGCTAACACTAAAGTATCTATCGTAACAAGAAAGTCTACAGATATCTGGATTGTTCGTCAAATTTCGTCATCTTTAAGTCAAACAAAGCTGCCAAGTAAAAGAGATGTGCTAAGTCTTTTTTTCTATTACAAAAAAAAAAAAAAAAAAAAAAAAAAAAAAAAAAAAAAACTAAAGTTAAATATTAAAAATTCAGTGCATTGTGCTACAAGTGACCCCTTATAGTTTGGGGAAAAGCTAACATTCCTACTAGATTGAAAAAACATGTAGTTGATAAAATTGAAAGACTATTTAAAGAATGGCAAAAGCTTAAAAAGAACAAAGAAAACAAATCAAAACGTACAGAAGGTTTGAGAAAAAAAGATGATTGGAAGATGACTTTGGACGATCTTTTTGATTTTGCACACACGAATGCCCTTAATATGATAAAAATCGAAGATGATAAGGAATTTTTACTTGCTCAGAAACAAAAAGGAAGGCCTTGTAAAATAGAAAGTCTTGGTAAACATTTTGAAAAAAAAAAAGCAGCGGAATCAATCTAGAAAAAAAAAAACGTTTTGAACAAATGAAAAAGCGTGAAGAAGTAAACAAATTATTGCTTTTTGAATAACCATCAATTCCTTCAAACATATTTGAGGAAGGAGTAAACTCAAGTGATAATGGAACTTGTTCTATTCAGGAAGAAGTAGCTTCATACTCTCATAGTGATCTATCTCCTAAAAAAAGGGGTAGACTGAACATTTTTGACAACAGTGTAGCTGCAAGCCTTGATGCAGCAAAGTTAAGTGATAGTAAGGCAACTATACTTTTGACTACAACACCGAAACGTGTGGGTTGTGATCCTGCCAATTATAATGTTAACAAACCCTCTATTTGGCGCCTTAGAATCAAGAGCCGAACAAGCAGAGCCGAAAATTTAAAAAAAGAGTTTTCGGCAAGTAATCAGTTGTCTGTTCACTGGGAATGCAAGATTTTAGAAGACATTTCAGGATCTGAAGCTGTTGATAGATTACCAATTATTATTTCTAGTAAAAATATTGACCAATTACTTGCAGTTCCATTTGTAGCTATATTTGTTGTTCGTGCTTGTTATATCACTAGTTTCTTTAGCCAAAATTGAATATTGTTTTCTTAAATATTAACCAGCTAACAGTTAAATATAAATCAGACAATTCTTTGAAATAAACTAAATTTATAAACTAACCAAAAATAAGTTAAATGGTTTTAAATAAAAATTCTGATGTAGAATATGTTAATAAGACTTGAGTAACATTTTTGGTAATTCTAGGGTTAAACTTAACTATTTAATCCTAATTTTAATGTAAGCACATGTATATGTTGTATGAAACTTGACTAACATATATTTAACTTTTCAGTACGGGCTCAGTTTTTTGGATCATAGTGTTTGTAAAATCTTTGGTACATGATAATGTAAATTCATTGTATTCAGTGCTGAATTCAGACATTTTTATCTGGGAGGAACACAATAATTCCAGGGGGGAAATTAAAATTTTATACCATTGAAAACACAAAATCTCAAACTTTCTCGAGTGTATGTGGGGGGGGGGGGCATTTGATAGCTCCGGGAGGGTGGAATGTTTCCCCCCACCCAGACCACCCCCTTAATTCAACATTGATCATATTACTAGCTACAATTATGGGGATAAATCTAACTTTATTTTAGTCATGCTACTTTATTTAAACTAAGAAATGAAATAAATATACATAAATTGTTAAAGTTACTGAAAATACTTCTATTTTTAATACACATGCACAGTCAATCATGTCATGTGATTGTAAGGAGATGGAAAAAATACCATTTTAGACTTCCATTAAAAGAGGTGTAATCAATTACATTTTTAAGATACTCTGTCTAAATATGATTTTTTGTTTGTTTCATTGATGCTTTGAAATTCTTCCATTTGAGACAGGATTACATTGTAGAAAAATTCCCTTTTTACAGGTTTTATTGTGTTGTAATGTCATATACATATCTAAACATTTATAATATAATATCATCTTTTAATTTCACATGTATAATAAATAAATAAAGTATTAAAAATATAAAATAATAAAAATATTTAATTATACACAGTATATTTTTTTATGTGTGTACATATAATATGCATTTATATATCAACAAATGTGAAATAAGCATATAATAAGAGTTATAAATAGAAAACCGGTCAGATAAAGTCTTTTGTTGTACTTAAAAAATTAAAAATGGAACCATTAAAAGATCATTCCAGTGTCTGTCTGTCATAGACATTTTACTCATAAACCAGGGAAAGTTCAAACAAGACTGATGTAATAAAGGCTATTAACTTATCTATTTATACAACAAGATCAGGTGGGCCATAAAACCAAGTTTTTTTTCTTTTGAGAAGGATTAAATAACCAGACTTACACATTTATTTTAATGAAACATTTGATGCATTTCATATACAGAGGATTCCTATAGATCAAGCATGAATTATCAGATTTGAATTATATGCATTCAAAATTTAGAGCTTCTGGTGTTAAATTACATTTCCATACTTTAATTAATATCTTCTGAAATTATACTCCTAATGTGCTAATTTTTTTTTTTATATAGCGCTAACACTAAAATAGCAAAACATAAATGTGCTGAATTTCCATCTTTTATAATTTTATGATATGAATTAGGAAACTATTTTTTGAAAACATTATAAATTGCAACCTAAAGTTTTTTAATGGATTTAGATTTTTTAAGACCTGCTTTAGGGTAATCCAAAATAAAAAGATTTTCTTCCAAATAATTTTCAAATTATGCTTAAAAAATACAAAAAGAAGGTTTAAGGTGCCATCCATGAAAGAAATAACTAGATAGGTTGAAAGTTCTGTACTACTTACAAGGAAGGTCTCCATACGGGCATACCCCAAAAAATCTAAAAAAATTACAGAATGTTCTTCTCGTGAGGATATATACGTTTATAAAAAAAAATTCGGTGGAACCTCATTTGAGCATCCGCAAAAAAAAAATAGTGAAAATTTCGTTATTTGGCGATTTATCGCTGGTTGGCGATGGAATGTAATTTCAAAAAATACTTTATGTCAAATACACTTCTAGAAAAAAAAAGTTTCATGTTGAACTTGTTTTGATAAATTTAATTTAAATAAGTTTAATAAGTTTCACTTTATTTTAAGTATTTTATTATATCTATATTTATATGCATTTATATTCAAACTTAATCTTCAAAATTTGAGATTTAAAATGAAATTCATAATTTAAATTAATTAAATTTGTTTCAAGCTCAAAGTCCAATTGAGAATTGCCAATTGTTGCTATGGAAACATCTCCCTTTTATTTTTGAATACATGAATGAAAAAAGTTTCAATGTATGAAGATTTTTTTCTCAATATAATTTTTTTTAATACATGAAAACATTTTTTCCAGTGATTAATTAAATAACTACTTCAACAAGAAATACATATATGTAATACAATATGCATATATATGTATATAATATATTAAAGTCTCTCATTGATGTTAATTCATTAAATAAGATTTATAAGCATTCTAAATATCAACAGTTTTGGGTTGCATTATAATCATTTGCTTTTGGTGTGGAAAAGGGCAGCTCGCCAAATCGAGTGACTTTTTCGTCTTTTCACGCCAAATATTCGAAAATATTTTATTTTTTTACATATTTTCTAATGCGATTCCGCCGCTAATTTTCACTGATCCTTTATTACATACATAAGTACTTTAATTAGTATTTTTTTCATAAAATTCTGAGTATGCCCAGTATGGAGACCTTCTTTGACCAATTTATACAAATCGCCAAACTAATAGTAAAATTATATTTATTGACAAAACTTTTATTTTAAATAACATAAATAAATAATAATAATAATAACAATTAGTAGAATATTAATAAAAATACAAATAAAAATTACTTAATGACACTTTAAACACGTTCATATTTAATGTCATCGAAAGAAACAGTCACAATCATAATCATCCATTATTGGCATTTTATGTTATAGTTTGGCGATAATTTTTTGGTCCACGGAATAACCAAGTAGTTCTGAAACTTCTTATGCTATCCTATAATCTGGCAGCAGGGTTCATACTATCTTTCTGTGATAAAATTCAAGCACCTAACTCAAATTTCAAGCACCTTTCCAGAAACGAAAATTTTAATGTCTTAAAATACTATATTACAAAAGTATATCTTTTTCTTTTTCACATATTTTCAGGCAAATGCTAAACATAACATACAGTAGCAAAGTCTTAAATGTGAAATGTTATGAGAAAGGCTCTGAAAAATAAAATCTTTTAGCATTCTAACATATGTCTTTTGAATTCAATATATGTGAAACTTCTTTAAGATACGCCCATTTAATATACGATCCCGTTTAAGAGACAAATGATCTGCAGTAGCTTGAAAAAGAAACCTATGTAAAATTACCTGGATGACATACGATCCCACTTGAGATATGAAATTTTCTCTATCCCTTAATTCACATCTTAAACGAGTTTTACCGTATTAGCTTTGAAATCAAGCCAAGGAAGTTTAGAAACTGTAACATGTTTCATTTCACATCCTAAAGAATTTTGTTTTCTAATTACCATGACTGAATCAACTTTGTTAAATCAGCTGCAAAAAATGGCAGCATTGTTTTTCAGTTTGAAATTTTGCCATTAAAAGGCTGCAACAAAGATACAACTGATGAAGGAAAATGCAACTTAACAATAAATTTATCTTTTAAAAAGGTACAATAGAATTATACATGTAATTATAGAGATTTTTTTTTCTTTTGAACACAAGAAATGAATGACTATAAATATTCCAACATTTCAATCGCTCTTTTTATAGCTGCTAGTCTGTCAAGCTATCTATAAAACTTAAAGGCACTATTGCCAGTTGACGATAGTTCATAATAATCTTGAAGCATTGCTTGACATTTTTTGAAAAACTATGTACTGTTTTAATAACTATTTTATTCCACCTGACCCTAGTAATAGATTCATTGATGAATTTAATTGCTCATTAGCAAAAAGTACAATCAAAAACTTTAAAGAATGTCCATTTTTTAAAATAACAAAAGTTAATAAATAAGATCAAATTTGAAGAAAAATTTCAGGCTTAACATCCTATTTTTTTTCTTTGTTAAATCAATTCATTTTGGCTACCATCATTTTTTTTAAAATAAAGCACTGAATATAAAATAAAAATATTAAAATAAAGGAGGAAAAGAAATAAGGGGATTAATTACCATATTGAGCAAGAAATAATGAAAGTAATTGCTTAAAAATGAAATTATTAAAAATAAAACAATTCCTATTTATTTTTAATAGCAATAAGGTTCCTTTTGAAAGATATCCCTTTAAAAATTAAATATTATGCAAATTTGATTAAAGCCCAAGCAATGATGGATAGAATGCATGGAAATATGCCGCTGAAACCAGTGGGGCTGTCAATCATAGGTTTGTTTTAAAGGATTTTCATTAAAAAAAAATATATATATACAAATTCAATCAGGAGATACAGGTAATGCTGGTTGGGGTAGTTAGTATGCAATTAAAATAATAATCAATTCTTTGCTTGGGCAGCATCAAAGGCAAATTTAGATATGGGATACTTGTGCTTTCTTTTTTGGTGGAAGGGAATTCAATTGTTACGTTATTAATAAATAATAATTTGATTAATCAAAAACAAAATCATGTGATAAACATTAAATTTCACTTTTTAAAATCAAAATTGAAGTAAATCTAAATAATTGAAATTATCTAATTTAAAATTTTTAAAATCTTACGAGGGTCATAACCTTTTTCTGCTCTTTTTTTTTTGGTAGGCATGATTCACGACACATAAATAACAATGATATTGCCTCCAATCCACCTATATTTTGCAATATCAGATATATATATATATATATATATATATATATATATATATAATAGAAATTATTATTATGGAAAATACACTATATTGGCATTGATTATGGGACACTTGCGATTTTAGACATTTTACTAAATATCTAGAAAAATACATGAGGAATCATCTCGAAACTCTTAGTGTATAAATATAATAGTATACGTCCTACATCTCCGTGAATTTTTTTTACCGAAACGCCATAGGAGACCGTCAACAAATTAAAAAAGAATGAATATCTTTTGAATAACCCTGTCAAAACTAATGTAGCAAAAGCGCTCAAACTCTAGATTATGATTGAATGCCTTATTGTAATACGCCTTGTTCATTTTTATGCAAATAGCATGCATACTCGCAGAGTAATTAAGGTTTTTATAAAAATGGTCCCAAATTTTTCCAAGTTTTCCCATTATAATTTTCAGAGTTCTTAATATAAAATAATATTTTTTTCAGAAAATATGACAAACAACATTGCACACAGTACCCTGTAATCAGAATTAAAAAATAATAAAAATTGTATGAAAAATGAGTAGGTTTACTATATAATTTTTTACTGTGCATGCGTCAACGATATCAAAATTTCATTTGCATATTATGTTAGCTAAATTTATAGAGCAACTTTTGTAAAAGTCTCAAAATCATAGCTTGAAAATTCTGAAAGTAATCATCTATAGAAAAAGGACAAAATCCGTTGTTTCCAAAATGAAGCAAAAAAATGAGGGATTTTATCCAAATGCAGTAGTACATCCCATATTGTGTATTCTATATTGACACTAATCGATGAATATATGGATACAACCCCTCTTGTTTTTGCTTCATTTTGAGAATAACGGATTTTCCACTTATTCAATTGACGATTATTGTCAGAATTTTCAAGTTATGATTTTGTGACTTTCACAAAAGTTGCTCTATACATTTAGCTAACATAATATGCAAATGAAATTTTGATATCGTTGACGCATGCGCAGTAAAAAATTATTTAGTAAACCAACTTATTTTTTATACAATTTTCATTATTTTTTAATTCTGATTACAGGGTACTGTGTGCAATATTGTTTGTCATATTTTCTGAAAAAAAATAATATTTTATATTAAGAACTCTGAAAATTATAAGGAAAAAACTTGGAAAAATTTGGGATCATTTTTATAACAACCTTAATTACTCTGCGAGTATGCATGCTATTTGCATAAAAATGAACAAGGCTTATTACAATAAGGCATTCAATTACAATCTAGAGTTTGAGCTCTTTTGCTACATTAGTTTTGACAGGGTTATTCAAAAGATATTCATTCTTTTTTAATTTGTTGACGGCCCCCTTTGGAGTTTCGGGAAAAAATCTTCAAGGAGATGTATGACTTATACTATTATATTTATACATTAAGAGTTTCGAGATGATTCCTCATGTATTTTTCTAGATATTTAGTAAAATGTCTAAAATCGCAAGTGTCCCATAATCAATGGCAATATAGTGTAGCTCTTATATGAGTTTTTAATGCAGATTTTCCTTTATTCTCAAATTTCTAAGTAACACAGCATAGCTTGCATGCATTGAAACTGATATGCACTTTGGTACTGCTTCGAACTAACACTTGTATCTTTCTTGTTTAATCCACAGTTTATTGAAAGTACACTTTCTTGGTATTGTTATAGTACATATCTCAAAAAATAATTAACTACTAAATATCAATAGAAGGCAGAGGAAAAACTATTTGTTGCAAAGACTTGAGTATGTGCATGTGCACATGCAACAACTGATCAAGTTCAGTATATGGAGGAATAGAGCAAAATACAAATGCCAGTATTCAATCTCCAAAAAGGAAAACTATTTTAGAACAAATATTTTGCCTGATTTTTTCTGATTTGACATTTATCTTTTTCAACACTTGGAACTTTAATTTAATTTTGAACATATGAATAAGAAAAATTAAGCACCTATAAAAACAAATAACAAAAATCAAGCACCTTCATTAAAATTTAAATAAATTCAAGCACTTTCAAGGACCTTTTTTCTCTCCTAAAAATTCAAGGACTTTCAAGTACTTTCAAGCACAGTATGAACCCTGTGGCAGTCTTCAATGACCATTTGAGTGGTGCCTAAAATGCTTTGATCAGGGGGCTCTATTGGTCAAGAATCAAGTACTGAGCTATAATTTGGAAACCGCCTCTAACATACACTTGTTTTAAAATAATTAATTTCTCAGAAACCTATTGTATGAATTGCATGAATATTTTTTTTAAAGATACTTGAAGAGTGCCGAGTTCATTTATGCAGTCAGAATTTGGTATTTCTATAAAAAAAAATAAAGTTTTGTTTTAGTATTTATATCCCCCTTAAGCAAATTTTATACACATTACTTAAAAGTAGACTTCTTTTCAAATTGTTCGATATCAATAACTTTCTTCCACAATAATTTGTGAGAAGTTAGTAGAGAGTTTTTACTTTTTTCCACGACTATACAAATCCATAAAAATATTTTTTACATATTAATTAAATTAAAGGAATCATGTCTGATTTTTTGAGAGGTATTTAATTTCCATTCATGAACCTTGATTTATTCCTTTAAAATCTAATTTTATATTATCTGTTTTCATAATCACTTTGCATTTTGGATGTTATACCTTTCCTTTTTGATGAGATTTTTTTTTTCTTGTTTAATTTCTACTGTGTTTTTTATATTTATTATTATCACTTATAACACTTAAAAAAAATCATTCTTGTCTTTCTTAACTAAATTTAGAAAATAAAACATAGAATAAATTGTTTTTCAGAGTTAAAATTACACTCCCTAGTGTTATATATATATATTTATCATTTAATTATAGAATATAATGCATTAGATACATACGAAAGTTAATACAGAAATAGAATATTTGCCTATCATACAATATTTAGGTTAAGCCTAGCCATATCCCAGAAAACAAATCATAATAAATAGAACTCTAAAATTTATTCATTCCTTTAGATGTTCCAGAACAAGTCTGAACTAAAATTAACAGTTTTCACCAGTTAATAATCATTAACAGTTTAGAATATTTTCATTACAAAATACAAAAACTTTAGTAGAAAAGTAAGCAAAAGAAATATATCTTACCATTAATTTATTTTAGTAAAGAGCTCATTAAATTCTAAAAACGTTTTTTCATTATATATCTATAGGTCATATTTCAAAAATTACCCTCTACTTGCAAAGAACTTTCATATCATCCAAGTTCACATAGAAGCAAACAGACGCCAACGTCATGAATGAATCACGGTGGCCGAATTTGAATGAATCATATTAATAAATCAGCGGCAATATTAACTTCTGACTTTTTACTTTCTCACATCTACCAATATTATCATTTGTTTCAAGAATTGAGAAAAATATCCTCTTGAATTAAAAAAACAAAACAAAATGGTTATTTATGAAAAATGACTGGTTCGTTACTCAAAATTCTGGAATCCTTTATTTGAATTCACCCTCTTGTGAATCCAGAGAAAAATTTGACACATATCATCCTACATTACAGCAGCATCTTCATTAGAATCTTATCACATATTATTTTAATATGTGAACTAAATATCGATTTAACATCATTAGCAAGAGATATATACTTTGGAAGAATAAAACTTTCATCTTACTAAAAGAACTTATTTAATACGGACACATTATTTACAGCAGACGATCACAGATACACACAATCGGCATAGAACACAATTGCCGCTTACATAAAAACATTCTATTTACATTTTTACTTAAGTTGCGGTTACAGTTAAATACACCACATCTCCTCCCTTCCTAAACTATCACTACAAGTCCAATCGCTGAGGAGGTCTCCGGATTCTAGTAGATCGGCGAACTGGTTGTGGTGTTGGAGTTGAATCGTGGACACTGAGTGGAGCATGCTCTTGTGTAGTAACTGAGACTGGCGTTGGATCAGTCGTCTCCGCCTCCACACTAGTGGGTGATTGTGGTAACTCAGCACTAGTTGTCGGAACATCAGCATTTTGCACAGGAATGGCAGGTTTTGAAAAGGATCGTCGGAGCTCGCTTTCTTTTTCCTCTATGTCTCCTCCATCCCGTATTTGATCGACATGTCTACGCCACAATTGGCCATTTACATCGACAGTGTAATGTAGCTGTCCATCTTTTCTAACGATTTTTCCAAACCTCCATCTCTTGTCGCCTTGTCGGTAATTTCGTACAGCGACATTGTCGCCAATTTCGAATCCCCTATCAGAGAATTCATAAGTTCCTTTACGAACTTTTTCTTCCACTCTGCTTTTAAGATCAGGACGCAGCAGATCGATTCTCGTCCGAATCTCTCTCTTCAACATAAGCATGGCTGGACTATGAAGTGTCGTGAGGTTTGGAGCTTTTCTGTATTGCATAAGGAACGTACTTAATTTTTGTTGTATTGTGCCACTATAATTTTGCATTGCTCTTAGAGATTGTTTGACTGTAAAGACGTATCTTTCGGCCTGTCCATTGCTAGATGGTTTAAAAGGCGCAGTGGTCTTGTGTTTAATACCGTTATTACGCATAAACATCTCAAATTCAAATGATGTAAACTGTGGACCGTTGTCACTTACCAGCATGAGTGGCAATCCAAATCGAGCGAAACAATCTCTTAAGCATTCGATGGTTTTGGTTGCTGTGGTGGATTTCATTGGATAAGCTTCCAACCACTTGGAATGAGCATCTACTATAATCAGGAACATATATTCAAAGATAGGCCCAGCAAAATCTATGTGAATACGTTGCCACGGTGCACTAGGATACTCCCAGCAATGCACCTTTACTCTCTGTGGGTCGGTTTTATACCGAGCACAGTCTACACAATTCTTTGAGCAATTTTCTATATCCTTATCGATGTTCTTCCAGTAAACATACGATCTAGCGATAGCTTTCATCTTAACAGCACCCAGATGACCATGATGTAATTCTTCAAGCACCTGAGCCTGATACTTTTTGGGAACGCACACACGCTGGCCTAACATGACACAACCATCTTGTAGACTATATTCTGCTTCTCTCCCTCTTAAAATTCCTCCATTCTGTAAAATATTCAGCAATGGGGCGAGGTCTGCATCCAACAGAGTTTCTTTGGCTAAGTCTCTAGCTGTGATAGGAAGAGTTTCTATTTGTGCTAACTGAAATAGATCAATTTCATCTTTAACGTCTAGCTGTTCAGAGGTGGACGGCAGCCTAGACAGAAAGTCAGCGTTACCATGTTTTTTTGTATGACGATACTTAATGTCAAACTGGAAAGATTGTAATACTAAAGAATAATGTAACAATCTTGTCGCTGTCAGAACTGGAAGACCTTTCTTCGATCCGAATATGGCTACTAAAGGTTGGTGGTCAGTTAATAATGTGAATCGTCTCCTTTTAGGTAAAGATAAAATTTCTTGACACCCCACACAATTGCTAGTGCTTCTTTATCAATCTGAGCGTATTTTTGCTCAGTTTTTGTGAGGGTTCTGGAGGCGAAAGCTATTGGTCTTTCCGTTCCATCAGGTAAAGAGTGGGAAAGAACCGCCCCTACTCCTACAGGAGATGCGTCAGTTGCCAATATCAATGGCAGTGATGGATCATAATGCATTAAGACACGCGGAGAACAAATTTCATTTTTAATTTTTTCAAAAGCCTCCTGACAATCCTTTGACCAAACCCATTTTACACCTTTCTGTGTTAATTTATACAAAGGATTCGCTATTGTAGCCAAATTAGGACAAAATTTTCCATAAAAGTTAACAAGCCCTAAAAAGCTTTGTACTTCCTGTACGTTAGTGGGTCTAGGAGCTTTTGAAATCGCAGAAATTTTCTCATCAGTCTTATGTATACCATTTGCATCAATTTTGTGCCCTAAAAATTGAATTTCTTTTTGAAAAAATTTACTCTTATCTAAATTTAATTTTAGCCCATGATCTTTACATTTCTGAAAAAAATTTCTTAAGGCCTCTAAGTGTGACTTATCATCTGATCCAGTCACTCTAACATCATCCATAAAAACTTTGATTCCTTCCATTCCCTGGAAAAGACCATCAATATATCTTTGCCAAATTGCTGGAGCAGAATTTAAACCATACATAAGTCTTTTACAAACATATAATCCCTTATGTGTATTTATCGTTAAGATCTTTTGACTATCTGGATGTACTTTCATTTGTAAATATGCATGTTTAAAATCGATTTTTGAAAAATGTTTACCCCCATTTAAGCTTGAAAAAATTTCCTCTAATTTTGGTAAAGGATGTTGTTGTACCATAATATTTTGGTTTACGGTAACAGAATAATCTGCACATAGGCGTATAGACCCATCTGTTTTTACAACCGGGACAACTGGTGTTGCCCAATCAGAGGTCTCTACTCTCTCTATGATGCCTTCCTTTTCAAGCCTATCAATTTCTTGTTCAATCCTATCTTTTAAAGAAAAGGGTACAGGTCTAGCTCTACAAAATTTTGGCACTGCGTCAGATTTAAGTTCCAACTTTACTTCATAATTATTAATTTCCCCTAACTTATCGTTAAAAAGCTCTTTATACTCTTCTAACAATTTACTCAATTTATAGTCATAGGATGTTCTTACAGCTTTTATAGAATTCCAGTCCAAATTTATACTATATAGCCATTCGCGGCCAAAAATTGTATCCAAATTTTCCTTAACAATATACAAATTTAATTTAAATTTTTGATT
>CAXHSM010000218.1:0-53829 GCA_964019185.1 Maratus speculifer | reverse complement strand
AGCCAATAATTTGGAATCGCGAAGCGATTACGCGGGAGGTTGGCGAGCATAGCGAGCAGGGGGGCGGGGCCCCCCTAGTAAAATAAATAAAAATTACCCTATTATTTAATCCGGACTTCTAACTTTAAGTCTGCAAAATTTCAAAGCAATCGGTTCAGTAGTTACGGCGTGAAAGCGGAACAAACAAACAAACAAACAAACAAACAAACTCACTTTCCGATTTATAATATTACTAAGGATGAACCATTTTTCCTTTTGTACATTTTTCATATGTATCTTTAAAATAATTTTTTAACCGTCATAATTAATTAAAATGCAATTAGTAATGTATTGATAAAAAATGTAAACTTCAACCAATGAAAATAAAAGCAATAATAATAAAAAATAAAACTGAAATTCAGTGGGGTGGGTGGAAGTATGCTGCTTTCCCCAAAGTTACAACTCTTATGTAAACTCTAGAAAAACATTTCGTATTATTACTATTTTATTTTTCATCATTTATCCGAAGGAATTGTTTATGTCATTTGATATGATAATAAAAATGTTCTTTTGTAGTTTGTTTTCAACGTCCACATAATGTATTTAAGAAAGATCTTGTCGTTTTGATTTTCGTCATAGTTCTGGTAATTCATCAACTTTCTATGTCGAGTATTGATTTCAGTCTGGCGCCGAAAAGACGAAAAGTGACTATTACTTTTCGAATTTCTTGTCAACGGATTGTTCCAGAGGGAGAAACACGATTACAAGGGGGACAGTACATGACGTCAGTGAGTCGGTGAGCTAATCTATTTCTCGCATCGATCTCCTGACCCCCGAATCTCGCTCAATTTAATCGGTACAAGAGGCTAAATCTGGAAAATTTTGTTGAGGTCCATTCAGCTGAAATACTAAGATCGTTTGAAAGCATGTTATAGGCTAAGAGAATTATCAAAGAATAAAATTTATTGTTTGGAAGAACTATTGTTAAGGGTTTCGCAATGGAAGCTATGAGTACATTTGCTTTATTTTCTGAGAACAGATACAAAATGCAGCGGACGAAAAATGTTTATTTCTTTCCTTTTTTTCTTTTTTCGGTATCCTTTATTTTTATTTTTCATTTAGGCGTAAAATATGGGTTGGCTTAAATAATGTAGAAAAATTATAATGAAATTTTATCAAAATTTCTAAAAAATACTTATACAGTCTGAACGTTAAAAAAAAATCCATTTTTTTTTTTTTTTCAATTGGGAAGTGACAGAAAAAAATTTGTAAGTTTTTTCAGTTTTGTTTTTTTTTAAATTCTGTAGGTAACACAAAATGTATACTGAGAAACAAAAAAGTTCATTAAAAATTGTTTGAGCACTGTGTCACATTTCTACCTCCTTTGTTAATTGTAACCCACCAGTGTCGCCTGTCGCATTTACTTTATTTGCAACCGTAACAGAAAAATCGAACTATCTTTACTGGAAAGAAAAACAGAAGTTAAAATTTATTGACATTTAATTATATATATATATGTATCAAAGCAATAGACAAAAACTAAAAAATACAGTTAGTCATTATTTACGAGCAACAAATTTTCAGAGATAAAAACAGGCATCTCGGGCATTTTGTAGGCTTTTCGCAGGAATTGATCATCTGGTTTTGATTATTAAATAATTTTCAATCAAAATTTAGAATAGAAATTGTAGAAAAATGACAAATTTTGTTAAAAATGTTATCTATTCATTGTTGCCAAACGATATTTCAGACATATAAACAAATAATACAGTACGTGACGTCAGAGAGTCGGAAACTAATTTGTATGATATTTCATCGATTCCCTGATTTCCAAAAGCTGGTTTATTTAGTTGGTATAAGAGGATAAATTGAAAAACATTTTTCGAAGTTTGTGCATCTGAAATACATAGATAGCAAAAATCATGTCGTAACATGAAAGGAAGGATGATAGTACAAAATTATATACATTGTTCATACAAAATATTGTCAGAGGTGTAGAATTGCTATTTTGTTTCTCTTATCCCTTTCAAATTTAGTATCCTTAAAATATGACATGCTTATTACTTTCTTCTATATTTACCAGAAGAAAGTATTGGATCAGATAATGCGGATAAGGAAGCTGCCGATCGGCTGTCACATCTGAGCGGATGTTTGCCATAACAACGTCGCACAACCAATTGCAGTACTAAATGAATTATAAATTGATCACTGATGTTACCACGACTTGGAGACATCATCAGTAATCGGATTGCACTTCATGTAATATTGTGTTGGAATGTGCAACGTGACGATGATAATACTCCTTCTGCTTCAGCAGCTGATTGCAAGTTTCATTATCTGCACCATTTAATCTGGCATATCTACCAAAGACATCCACGCTGAAATTAGCAGAAAAAATGTGACACTTCTTTTTAGACAATAATTGGAATAGTAAATGAATGGAATTATGAATATAAAGGAGGAGACATAATGTGTCTTGTCTATCAGTTGCAGTGTTTTTGCTGACATTTGACAAACGTTAGTAATTTGGCTAATTAAAAATAAAGAACATTCGCGAAATGGAAAAAGTATTAGCAACATAGATTCGCCGTGTAGCACAAAAAAAAAAAATAATAATAATAAAATAAATAAATAAATAAAATAAGATAAATGAATAAATAAAATCTTTAATTTTGTAATGTATCCCATTTTTTTCAATATTTTCTAAAATAACCTAAGTTCTTATAACTGCGACAACGATTGTTATTAAACTAATTTCAACTATTCGGTAGAAATATATTAAAAATATGTATGTATGCATATGTATGAATTTGAAAAAGAAAAGAAATTACAACCAAAATTGAGCACTAGCAATTTAGCGAATTTAATCGCTTGTTTACTCGCCAGATGAAGAATTTAGTCGCAATTTGGCGCAATGGCGAGCGACAGTGAGAACCCTGATCAGTTGTAAGTGAAGTAACTCAGGAGGTTGTCACAATATGTCAGCTGTTTCTTTTGATCAAATCAACAGTCTCTGGTTACCGCCGGTAGAAACTTCCCAAAGAAAATTGGAATAAAGAATTTTGTGTTATATTAGCACTTTATCGATTGAAATTTTCTCTCACAAATATACTAAAAAAATTCTTTACCTTTTTATTGGTGTCAGTTTGCAACGGGAGGCTGAAATGAAGATATAATTCTAGATATAAGTTAAAACCACAGTTTATTTAAACTGTTAGGACTCAGGGAAAGTGGAGCATCAGTTCCATAATTTCAACAACTTGTCACAATACTAAAAGATTAAACTCATAACTATACTTACAACTCCGGTGCTAGACTCAGTCGGGGCACTTCAAATCAACTTCTCGTTCCAACTTCAGCTAAACATTAGATACAATCTTTATAAGACAGCCCGTGGCTGTAAACTCTTTATTATTTAAAATACTCAACGTAATTAAACTATCTCTTACCACCGGCAAACTCCTTGGATAGCTCCGCTCTGAATAAACTAACTCAACACACGCCGCTGGCTGGCTCACTCTTAAAATATCATCCACTCACTGGAGGCTAATAATCTAACTACCTTTTCACTTCTCCTCTTCACCACCGCACACTTCTCCTCACTACCACCATCCTTCTCCTCACTACCGCACACTGCTTTTATACGTTGCAAACTGAAGTCGCTACTATAAATTTGCATATTACTTCTAACCGCGACATAACTGTAGAACCGAGGCGACACATATGCTCTAGAAAGTTAAAGTAAAATAAAGGATAGAGGTCGCTTTTACGCTACACATGTTAAAACATCGACGTCACGATCTCACTAAAATGCTAGAGTGCCTTTATCACAAAGGACACTCACTCACAAGTTTAGCCAAGTCTTTGTAATCAGTTTATGCCGTCTTTCGTGGCATGTTTTTTATGGAAATTTTTCCATTAATCAGGCATTTAAATAAAAATGTTTCTCTACATAAATTTGCTGCGGTAGCAATGAATCTATGCGACAGTGGCGTAGCTAGGATGGATGACACCCGGGGCGGATGTAAATGGTGTCACCCTCACCAGCATGATGTCAACCCCCCCGCCACAATCCGTCATATTTTTTCAATCACAGTACTAGCTTATTATAACAAATGACCATACCATTCCTTATTTACCTTTTATACTCGGTACTCCTTCATTAAAACAGAGGTGACTTATTACTTATTCCATAGTCTGTATAGGGTCAATGCGGTTCTCTATGCTGAAGAAAAGTCTTTTCTAAGTTTGTTTTTAACTGGATATGTTATTTTGCTCCCTGGGGCTTAACTTATTTAGATACTCCATTGTGTATAAAGTGTTACATTCTCAAAGAAAAGAAAATTAACCGTGATGCGTCGTGCGCTAGAAATTTCATTTTATTCCAGATTTTTCCCCTAAAATCTTTTAATATTATGTTTATATATTTGCCAATAAAGATCGGGCATCACCCCTTGGAGAGTGACATCCGGGGCGGACCGCTCCCTCCGCTCCCCTCTTGCTACGTCACTGCTCTGCGAAAACGGTTATATCTGAAGCTTCACTCTTTTAAGGATATGCTAGTTCCTTTTTCTTAATCGTTCCATTACTAAATATCGTATAAAGATATTGTAATTAAAACCGCAGATTCTCCTATGCATTACGTTTTAATTATCCATAATTTCTTTCAACTTTTGCAAAAAAGATAAGCCTCACGCTAAAAGATTCTACGCCACCTTCCATATAACAATAAAAGCGGGGGAGGGGGGCGGTCGTGCACTTTCTCGGTTTTAAAGCGAAATGAATTGCATTTTAACTACAGTTTCAAGATTTTTGATAGCTCGATTTTTAAATACCAGCAATGCTGAAGAAGAAAAATTCATGGTGGAGTTTTACAACATTATGAACAAAAATAATTTTAAGGGTAAATTTCTACGAAATTTGCAAGTTAAGGCCTTTTAAATTATTCCTTTCATACTGAAGATTCTAGAATGGATGAAAATTGTTTTATAGACAGATAAAGTTCATGTGCTTAGCATATTTGCAATGCTTCAGTCTACAGTATTGCCACCTATCTGAAATATCCAGAATTATTAATGTGTGAGAAAATGATATGAAGTATGAGTTGCAATCTCTTTCATTAAATAAAAATTGCATATTCAGACCAATAAATAAATAAATAAATAGATAAATAATTTATAATAATAATAATAATAATAATAATAATAATAATACAAATAATAATAATAATAATATTTGGAAAATAATATTTTCAAGACTAAAATTTTAAAGACTTATAAATAAATTCTGTATTTAAACTAATAATAATAATAAACATAAATTTACGATGATTATAACGAGTCATATATTACATACGCGGAATGCATTAAACATTAATATTCCCAGATGAATTATTAAAAAACTGTAGATTTTAGACATGCAACTATAACAGTTTAAAATGTGCATTTTTATTTGGTGGAAAAAATCAGAAAGACTTCTGAACGCCTTATATTACGTACGACATGGATTAAACATTAATATTCCTGGACCCATCATACATAAATTTAAATAAAATTTCAGTTTTACAATTTTCGGAACTGCAAATTTTAAACTTCTTAACATCGCACATTTAAAATTTTTATACCGTTGCGTAGAGAAAAAAATGCGCTTTTAATTAAAATTTGTTTAAAACCATCTTTATCGCAATTTGTTTTCCAATTATTGTTTTTTTTACGTTTTTATTACTTTTTTTGTCATTGTGGCAACAGAAGTATTTCATTTTTGGACATTAAACATGGACTAATCAGAAAAAGAATAAAATAGAAAACGGTAGTATTTCACTTTCGGATATTAAACATAGACCAATGAGAAAATGAATAAAATAAAATAAGTTGCGGAATTCAACCAATAAAAAGAATCAGATTTACTTCAGATTTCCCATTTCTCTACCGAGGAGAACAACTAGTTAAAAAAAATGCAAAAGGCTCTTGTCGAGAAGGGGTTAAAGTCATCACATAAAAAACACCCTTATGTTTCGTGGTAAATTTCTCGGATAAAATAATTTTTCGTTGCAATACGATTTATTGATAATTTATCTAGTATTTACAAATAATATTTTTATATAAAAAAATAAATAAACGCTTTTGTTTAAAAGTTCTTGAAAAAACTACTAAAGTTCTCTATAATTAGATAAATTATTTACAACTGCCCTAAAGTTAAATTTATATTGATATATAAATCAGTAATTCATGATGAGTTTTAAGTTGCATTCTTCTTAATTTTTTTTATAGGGGGTAAAATTATTTCGCAAGAAATTTGTATTTGATGAACTATTATCTGCTTGATTATGAAACTTAAATAGCTCTAAACACCTAATGAACAAAACATAGATATTTATTCATATATACCAAAATAAGAAAACTTTAACTACGCGATAGAATACAAACATAACTCTGAATACATTTCGCTAAATATTTATATGTGCATAATCTGATAATTTATTACCCTATTCATTTGAAAATAGTTTTAGAATATTTTATAATTTCATTATAATGCAAAAGTTATTTTGTAGTTAGTTTTAAGCGAGACTCTTTTCAAATTAGATGGGGAACATTTATTTTCTTCTTTGCTTTCATTCAATTGATTAAGCACGTTCTATTTAATATCCACGTTTAAAAAAAATATTCAAGCATGGTATTTGTTGGGAAAATATAATAAATTACTTTGATATACAAAATAACAATGCCTCTAATTCAATAGTACATTATTTGAGATTGTTTACAATCTTAGAAATAATACCAAATTTCAAATAAAATGCTGCAGAAAACATTTGTAAAAGTTAAATAAAGCAAAGCCTTTTAAATTATTCATTTCGTATTGAATATTCTAGAATGGATGGAAATTGTTTTACTGACAGATAACGCTCATGTGCTTAGCAAATGTGCAATGCTTCAGTCTACAGTAGTGCCACCTATCTTAAATATCCAGAATTATTAACGCGTGAAAAAATGATCCGAAATATGAGTTGCAATCTTTTATACCAAATAAAAATTACATATGTAGACCAATAAATGAATAAATAAATAAATTATAATAATAGTAATAATGTAATGCGTAGAAATAATAATTTATGTGTTCATATTAAAAGGCAGAAATCAAACGAAGAAAATGTAAGTATTTGAGTAAGAAATGATGTTTCAAACTTTTTTATATTTTTAGGTGATAGTACACTTTTAGAAAAAACTGTACATTTACTGCAATTTGAGTGTCAGAAAAACTATAATTTGAGCGTTTCGCCTTCAGTTGATACGGGCAACAGCCTTTTATTTGATGAAATAAGGTCTGATTCATTAAATAAGCGGTCTTATTACTTAGATATTTAAAAAATTAAGGTCAAACCACATATTCTTACAGTTCTAGCCCATATGTTAGCGAAATTACTGTTTGACCCCGTATATTTTTCTTCGCTAGGGTGTAACCCTTCCTTTTATTTTTGTTTCGAAAAATAATGTCACTTAACCGTAGTATATTGTTTAACCCGCCAAAAAAAGCGATAAAATAATGGGCATCGATTTTTTTACGGGGTATGACTGGAATATCTGCTGCCGGTCTCTGCCCGTAATTTTACGGGAATATTTTTAACATTGTATAATTGCATGTAAGGGTTAAGAGCACACATTAGTCACACAGTAATAGCCGAACGCTAATGATAAGTCTATGGGCGCAATCTTTTCAAATATCTCTCTTTATTTTTAATATTTTTAAATGATTTTTTTTTTTTTTTTTACAGGATAGCTGAGGACGATCCACAACCGGCCTAGTTTTTACTTTTTCAATTTTGGTTTTAGATTTTTTTTAATTACTTTAATTTTTAAAACAGGTTTAAACCGGTTCTGAAACTGAAACTATCATAATATAAAATATAAAACCAAAATCGAAAAAGTAAAAACTAGGCCGGTTGTGGATCGTCTTCAACTATCCTATGCAAAAAATTCATGTAAAAATATTAAAATTTGAACGAGATATTTGAAAAAAACGCCCCCATAGACTTTTCATTAGCGCTCGGCTTTTACCGCGTGACAAGTGTACGCTCTTAAGGTATTTTATTGGTTTAAAAATTTATTTTAAATGTATGATTTAATTAATGCTTCAATTTTATAAATAAAACTATGTCTAACCTACATGTTAAAAAAATTTCTGTTAAAAATAACGAAAAATATATCTTCAAATTCCATCAGTATGGCCTATTTTCGCACAATAACCATATACAGGGTGTCCAGTAAATGACTGACCCATTTTAAAATTAAATAACAACAAAAAAAAAAAAGGTTTGAGATAAAAATGGCAGTTTGCGGTGTTGTTATTAGAATATCAATAAATTTTTAATAAGCACTTCCTTCAAATAGTTCGAATTTCGGCCAAAAGATGGCGCTGGCCGCATCAGGCTGTGGAAATACAGCTTGTTTTCTTGTTCTGAAGCTGATGTTCTTTCCGGCTCATTTTCCAGAGTCGAATCTGAGTCGCAATGTTGAATCGACTCTCCACTCAACTGCAGAAATGGGGTTTGTTGATTGAAACGAGATTTAAAATAACATTTAAGATTGAACTATGTTTATTGTAACAACCTATGTCTATTGTAACTTCCTCAGGCAAATATCAGGCGGAACTACAAAAACTCGTTTAAAATTACTGTAAAACATCTCCAAAGGTGTATTAGTCTATGAATAAATACTTATGACAAGCAAACATTTATTAAAGAAACCTAGAAATATTTTTAACAATTCTAGAAATATTTAAATTATTTTAAGGGATGTTATTTAGTGTTTCAAAATTCTCTTCGGAATATGTTATTTTAACCGCTTAACTGATACTCTTTTTTTCGTACAATAAATTGAAAATATGGGATAAACGCCGCTATTTTAAAGCTAAAATAATCGTAATATTTAATTTAAATAAGGTGGTCTGGTGTAATAACGCCAGACGGGGTAATAACGCCAAGTGCTAATATTATGCATAATTATGGTCTAGTCTGATAAATGACACCCATGTGCTCTGCGCAGAATGGTTTTACATCATATAAATCGCAAAAAACAGCTTAATAACAAATGGAACATATGAACTTTAGTTCATGTGTTCCATTTGTAGGTCTTATTGCTTCTACAAGCAACTAAATTTACACTTGATCTAAAATTTGCGAGATAAGTTTTGTGATGTGAAGACTATTTTTTTTATCCGGAAATACTTTGTTTATTACATAAATTTGTAGTGCATTTCATGTACTTTCAAACTGTTGTAGAAGATTTCGGATATCTTCTCGAGATAATTTGTAGTTTAAAATGTACTGCGCATTAACTATACCAGGGTAAAAACGCTAATCCTTGGCATTAATACACCTGTTTATTCCCAATAGTAGCTGAACTACATCATAAATACTTATTCAAATAAACACAGTTAAAACCGTGCAATGTTTCTAGTAATTCTATTTAAACGGTCTTTTTTAAGCAAAAAGAAGCTCACGGTCTGATATTCTTTTGCCTCATCCCCCCCCCCCACACCACACCTTTATTTTTCTTACACTTTCACAAAAAGTTGAACATTTTCAATAGCTTAGAATGCAATTTGTCAATTTCTAAGTTTGTAGATTTTGTATTTTTAGAATTGGGCAATCTACATGCAATTATTCCATCTTATTTCATAGTTTTTTTGCATGGCGTTATTACCCATATAGGTGGGTAATAACACCAAATAGCATTGGTCAAGAAATTGCGCCATTACATTTTATGAATACATATCTGTTAAATTATTTTTTTTAATATAGATAGTCAATGAGTTGCTGTATCAAATCCTGTATTTGTTTGAAAAATACAATCTAAAACTAAGCCGTGAAAATTGGCAGAACCTTAACGTGGCGTTATTACCCCAGGGTACCTTATTTCTTCTATTAAATGGTATGAAATTCCATTTAAAAATTTTAGTAGTGTCAGAAAGCTTTAAGTGATGGAAGAAGCAAGCTATTATTGCCAGTACGTTGTACGGGCAAATCAGTTAAATCGTTAAAACGATGGTATGCAAATAGCGTTGCCAAGTCCCCTGTCTAAGAAAAAACGGGTCAATTACTTATAAATCGGCACATTAAATTTTTCTAAATCTTAAAATAAAGGAATCCGTCTACAACAAATCCTGTTTTAGACATAAAAATTTATTGATCACGAAGTAGAAAGAAACATACAAAACTACCTGCTAAGGCAAAAACCTGCCTAAAACAAAATATTATTATTTTTTCCGAAAACCGAATGCATCCCTACTTTATATTCATATTTTGTCATTTAACGTATCCAAAAATTTTATTACGAAAGCCGTGAGAGATTTTAAGATGTCTTTTGTACACACCTCGCCTCCCCCCACTCACCCACGGCAGGAAACGTATCTACGCTAAAATGTACGGATATTTAAAAAGAAAAAAGGAAGACGTATCTTTTTTTATAGCCTGTAAGTCATCCCTCTTCAAAACTTTATTACAAAAAGCATCATAGAACCTGAAATATATTTTTGCCCCCCCCCCCCCATATAGGAGGGAAATATGTAATCTCGTTCTTTTCCCCCGGTATGAGGAAAAGAACTAAAAAAAACATTCTGAAAATATCTCCTGTATCTGATTTGAATTAAGAAATATTATTAAAAATGTGATTTATTATCTTTTTAAAATTATGTATAAAAAATACCAATGTTCAATTTATTTTGCAATATTTAGATTTATAAAATTGAACTAAAATAAGTAGGCATTCAGTTTTATCTAAAATATATATGGCCTCACCAGTGGGCGATAGGTACTGACGTCTCAACTGGTAGACGGCAATTGCTGGGTTCGAACCCAATCGCGTCCGTCGGCATAACCGTTCGGAGTTTTTCGTGATTTTCTTCAAACCTTGGATTTTCTTGCATAAATACGGGTTAGGTTCCCTTAGAAAGACCCTCACGCAGGGCATCCCACCCCTTTCTGACCTATATCACACGAGTACATAATCGGCCGACATTAAATAAACCAAACCAAACTAAAATATCTATAGGCAATTTTATGGCAAAACATTTTTAGGGAAACTTTTTACTGAAATAGAGTTTCGTTTCTTTTTCTTCTAGTTTTTTAAATATTATATGAGACGAAAGCTGTTGAAAGCATTTCAGAAGCCAACGCAGTATCCACTGTCCTTATCCTTTCTTTCATTTACTATCTCCCAATTCTACATTTTTCTCCTTATAGATTCGGTGAGTTGAAATACGAATCGGTTTTAAAAGCCTAGATTATAACTTTTGAAGCTATATTTGTGTAATGCAAACTGAATAACAGTAAAGAAAGCAATAAGCAGCAAACTGATGCTCTTAGCACAATGGGAAGTTTAAATTTCGAAGAAGGGATTTGCGTCATCTACACTGTAAAAAGAAGAGGTTATACAATACTGATTTAAACGCCAGTTGAGACGTCAGAACCTATGAGCCACTGGTGGGGCCATATATATTTTGGATAAAACTGAGTGTCTACTTATTTTAATTCATTTTTATAAATATAAATATTGCAAAATAAATTGAACATTGGTATTTTTTATACATAATTTTAAAAAGTTAAGAAATCACATTTTTAATAATATTTCTTATTTCAAATCAGATACAGGAGATATTTTCAGAATGTTTTTTTCTCGTTATTTTCCTCATACCGAATAATTTAAATAGGGAAGGGGGGATACAAAATATATTTCAGGATCTATGATGTTTTTTGTAATGAAGTTTTAAAAATGGATAACTTACAGGATATAAAAACATGCATGTCTTCTTTTTTCTTTTTAAATATCCTTCCATTTTAGCGTAGATACGTTTGCTGTCGTGGGTGGCGGGTGGGGGTGGGGAGGAGGTGAGGTGTGTGCAAAAGACATCTTAAAATCTCTCACGGCTTTCGTAATAAAATTTTTAGATACTTTAAATGACAAAATATGAATATAAAGTAGGGATAAATTCCGTTTTCGGAAAAATTAATAATATTTTGTTTTAGGCAGGTTTTTGCTTTAGCAGGTAGTTTTGTATGTTTCTTTCTACTTCAGGATCAACACCTTTTTATGTTTAAGACAGGATTTGTTCTAGACGGATTCCTTTATTGTAAAATTAAAAAAATAATAATCTAACGATTTATAAGTAATTGACCCGTTTTTTCTTAGACAGGGGACATGGTAACGCTATTTGCATACCATTGTTTTAAAAATTTAACTGATTTACCCGTCCAACATACCGGCAAAAATAGTTTGCTTCTTTCATCACTTAAAGTTTTCTGACACTACTAAAATTTTTAAATGCAATTTCATACTGTTTAATAGAAGAAATATTTAAATTAAATATTACGATTATTTTAGCTTTAAAAAAGCGGCATTTATCCCATATTTTCAATTTATTGTACGTAAAAAAGAATATCAGTTAAGCGGTTAAAATAACATATTCCGAAGAGAATTTTGAAACACTAAAGAACATCCCTTAAATTAATGTAAATGTTTCTAGAATTGTTAAAAATATTTCTAGGTTTCTTTAATAAATGTTTGCTTGTCATAAGTATTTATTCATAGATTGATACACCTTTGGAGATGTTTTACAGTAATTTTAAACGAGTTTTTGTAGTTCCGCGTAATATTTGTCTGAAGAGGTGTTACAATAGACATAGTTTGTTACAGTAGACATAGTTCAATCCTAAATGTTGTTTTAAATCTCGTTTCAATCAACAAACCCCATTTCTGCAGCTGAGTGGAGAGTCGATTCAACATTTCGACTCAGATTCGATTCTGGAAAGTGAGCCGGAAAGATCATCAGCTTCAGAACAAGAAAACAGGCTGTATTTATACAGCCTGATGCCGCCAGCACCATCTTTTGGCCGAAATGCGAATTTTTTGAAGGAAGTGCGTACTAAAAATTTATTGATATTTTAATAACAATACTGCAAACCGCGCATTTTTATCTCAAACCATTTTTTTGTTATTCAATTTTAAAATGGGCCAGTCATTTACTGGACACCCTGTATATTTATAAATGAGTAATTTATGAAAAGTTTTAAATTGCATCCCTGTTATATTTTGCTTTAAGGTATAAATTCATTGCGCTATTAATTTGTATTCTTTGACGGATCGTTTGTTGTTCGTTTGGTTATGTAATTTAAATGACTGCCACAACTTAATAAACAAAACATATTTATTCATGCGTACCGGTACAATAAAAATCTAAATGCAAAGTAAAATCGTAATGTAATTGCGAAAGCTTTTCGCAAAGTGTTTGCGTATGATAGTTTATTACTCTATTCATTGGAAAATAGTTTGTGAATACTTTATAATTTCATGATAATGCAAAAGTTATTTTCCATTTAGTTTTGAGAGAATCTTTGTCATGAGATTCTTTTCAAATTTGATAGGAAATATTTATTTTCCTCTTTGTTTTCATTCTATTGATTAAGTACGTTCTATTTAATATCCATGTTAACGAAAGTTATTCAAACATTGTATTTGTTGGGAAAATATAATAAATTATTTTGATATACATCATAACAATGCTACTAATTCCATAGTTTATTACTTTAGATTGTTTACGATTTTAGAGAAATAATAGTTCCAAAGTTTATATAAAATACCCATTGTTATAGAAAATACCTGTAAAAGTTAAATAAATTAGCAAGGATTAGAAAATTATTCCTTACTCGCTGAAGTATTTTTCCAGGATGGATGAAAATTGTTTTACAGACAGGTAAGGCTCATGTTCTCGGCATATGTGAAATTCTTCAGTCTACACTAGTACCACCGATCTTAAATATCCAGATTATTAATGAGGGAGAGAATGATCTGAAATATTAGTTGCAATCTTTTTAACCAAATAAAAATTGCATATGCAGACTAAAATAATAATAATAATAATAATAATTAAAATAAATAATAAATAAATAAATAAATAATGTAATACATAGAAATAATAATTTATGTGTTCATGCTAAAAGGTAGAAATAAGACAAAAAATACATAAATAAATTGTATATTTGTTATATTTTGTAATAAAGTGTAAATTTATTTCACTAGTATTTTGTGTTCTTTAACGAATTGTTTGTTTTTTGTTTGATTGTGTAATTTAAATGAATGCCACAACTTAATTATAATAATAATAAAACACATTCATTCATGCATACCGGTATAATAAAAACATAAAATTCAAACGTAATTTCAAAAGCTTTTCGCAAAGTATTTGCGTATGCATGAACTGATAGTTTATTACTCAATTCATCTAAAAATAGTTTCTGAATACTTTGTAATTTCATTATAATGCAAAAGTTATTTTGTACTTAGTTTTGAGCGATTCTTTGTCATGAGATTCTTTTCAAATTTGATAGGGAATATTTATTTTCCTCTTTGCTTTCATTCTATTGATTAAGCACAATCTATTTAATATCAACGTTAAAGAAACATTCAAACATTGCATTTGTTGGAAGACTATAATAAATTACTTTGATATACATAATAACAATGCTTCTAATTCCATAGTATATTACTTGAGATTATTTACAATTTTAGAAATATAATAGCTCCAAAGTTTAAATAAAATACCCATTTTTAAAGGAATTATTGTAAAAGATAAATAAATAAGCAAGGCTTTAATTTAAAATAATTGAGAAAATATTGATGATAAACAATTTCCAGTAATCTGCAGCAAACTAAAAGGTATTTCTTTTTTAAATTAAAGTGTATAAAACTTTTCTAACAATAAGTGACTGATTTTTTTAAAAATTATTTTACCTACCTCTATTTACAAATAATAATATTAATTCTATATTTTAGTAAAAATTTACTATAAAAATGATTGTATGAAAAAATGTGATAGTAAAATTTGTAATGCAGACTTTTTACCCCCCCCCCAAAAAAAAAAAGAATAAACAAGAAAAACTAAGATAACAACTTAATAAAAAAACATATTTATTCATGCATACCAGTAAAATAATCTAACTGCAAAATAAAATATAAATGTAATTATGAAAACTTTTCGCTAAGAATTTGTGTAAGCTTAAGCTGTTAGTTTATTGCTCTATTCATTTAAAAATAGTTTCTGAATACTTTATAATTTCATCGCAATGCAAAAGTTATTTTGTAGTTAATTTAAGCGATTATTTATTAAAATATTCTTTTCAAATTTGATAGGGAATATTTATTTTCCTCTTTGCTTTCATTTTATTAAGCACGTTCTATTTAATACTCCCATTAAAGAAAGTTACACAAACATTGTATATGTTGGAAGAATATAATAAATTATTTTGATATACAGTATAACAATACTTCTAATTTCATTGTATATTGCTTGAGACTGTTTATAATTTTAACGATATAATGCTTTCAAAATTTATACAAGATGCTCATTCTTAAAGGAATTATTTTAAAAGTTAAATAAATGAGCAAGGGTTTAATTTAAAATGATTGATGAAATATTGACAATAAATGATCAGTGTCTCCAAATTGCGGGCTATTTTAATTCAGATTGTTTAATCACTTTTTTGAAATAGAAATATTCGACCTATTTAAATTTAGTTTAGAAATTCAGAAAAATAAGGCGAATTTTACTACTTTAAAAAAGTGGTGGTAGTCACATAATCTGAATTAAAAAATCCCCAATCTAGCATCACTTTAAATGATATAGCAGAAAATTAAAAGTTATTTGTCATTGAAAGGTGTATAAAACTTTTCTAACAAGAAGTGACTGATTTTTTAAAAATATATATATGCTTACCACTATTTACAATTAATAATATTATTTGCACTTTTCAGTAAAAAAACTACCACGAAAATTATATTTGAAAAAGGTTATACTAAAATTTCTAATGTAGAACTTTTAATTTCTTCTCCCTCAAAAAAAATCAAGATAATATTCAAAATTTATTGAAAATTGAAAATGTGAGAAGCAGTTAAATTGCAATGTAACGTTATATAATTTATACAAATAGAACACAATTATTGTAATCATTTATAGATTTTAAAATTTATTGTAAATTACACACAAAAACCGTTTTGAAAAATAACAGCAAAAGTCTTTGGAATTTTTTAATTCATTTGATTTGAATTATTTTTCTTCGAACTTAGAGAAATAAAACTTAGTTTTATTAACGACTCGCAACATGTCGAAAGATTTTTTACTTTAATAAAACTCCTAAGTAATAATCTTCAAAGATTTTTTTTTGTTTTGTTTACATAATAATAAATAAAAACATTACCAAGATAAAAATTTTTTTCGAAATAGCGTTAGAAACTATGGAATTTACATATTTCAAAACTTCTATTTTTAAACGGCCAAATCTGATCGAGACATGATAACAAGAATTTTCCGGCACAAAAAATATTCAATGTATCCTAATTCGACAAGACTTTGTCGTTTTTATGTTGTTGTTATTGTTATTTATTAAAGAACGGAGAAAATATTTTTTAATATGATTTATTGGCTTCGAGACCATACAAAAATTTTAATTTTATAATTCTTAAAAAATAAATATTTTTACAAAAATAGCTTTCAATAAAAAAAAAAAAAAAAAAAAAAAAAAAAAAAAAAAAAAAAAAATGAATTTTTTTACAATTTGAAGTATTCGAACTATTGGTTTAGAACTAGCCAATATTTGCTATAATAAGGAACAAGTACTTCTTGTGAAGTTCACAGAATCCGGCCAAAATGACATACAGTGGCGGCGGTCAAAAGTTTCCGGCCAGTTAGTTTCTTTGATTTATTTACCAGAAGGTTTTCGCGAAGAATAAATACAATTGTTTCAAAAGTTAGGAATATGTGAATGACCTCTGACCACATGATCATATTGATTGGATAGTGAAGAAATTTCATGTAAAGAGGTAGAATTCGAAGTTCGCGTGTGCAAAAGTTTCCGGACACTCATCATTGCTTAGTTTTTTTTTTTTTTTTTTTTTTTTTTTTTCTATCGGTGAAGTGTTTTTTGGTCGTGTTTGTGAATGAATCAATGTGAATAGTATAGTTTAAGTTCAAAATTGAAAAATTCAACAAATATTGTTCATAATTGAGTGATTAGTTTGTCACTAAAGGGCAAATCTTTTCGAGATATTGCGGCAAAGATATGGATCGGCAAATCGACTGTGAACGATATTTTAAAATTGTATAAAGATAGATATGTCCTTCAGGACTTTCTGAGGTCCAGGAGATCCTGGAAAATAACTTTTCTGGTGGAAAGAATTATCAGGAGAAAAACAGTTGATAACCTGCATAAAATTCCGTTGCAATATCCCGCGATTTACGGAATGAAAATATTGCTAAAATAAGCCGGTTTACCGTGTCAAGATGCTGACGTGATGCAGAAATTATGGAAGAGTCGGTTTCAAAAAAACTTTTATAGGTTAAAAAAAATCAACGTACCCGACTGGCATTTTTCTAAAAACATAAAGTCTGGTCAAGTGAAAGCTGGGGAAAAGTACTATTTTTCATCAATCGAATTAAAATTTTTTTTTGGGAGTGATGACACATACTATGTTCGATGATCTAACATCAAAAGATTCCACCTATGTTATTCCTACTATGAAGCATGGAGGAGGATAGGTTGTGCTGTGGGGAGTCTTTTCTTCAAAAAGTGTCGGTTCGTTATTTGAAATCCACGGCAAGATGAATTATGTAATAAATAAGAATATCTTGCAAGGTAATTTGCTGCCTTATTAGAGAAAAATTTGTGTTCGAAACTATTTGTTTTAACATGATAACGACTTAAAGAATGTATGCAAGCCTCAACAAGCAATGGCTTTCGCACAAAAAAACTCGCTTTCGAGATGGCCAGCCCAAACACTCGACATGAATCCAGTAGAAAATCATCGAAAAGAAATTGACAAACGTGTACGAAACTATAAATATTCCAACTCAACCGAAATTTCTAAAAAATTGCAAGAAATGTAGATAAAACGTACCAAAGACGATCTTTAACCGTTGATTGTATGAATGTCATGTTGTTGCGCAGCAGTATTTGTTATCAAACGTATGGTGATAAAATACTAATTGTAATTGTTATTCATCATTATAATTTTGTATTACAATACCATTTTTTTCGAAACTTGCGAAGGTGGCCGGAAACTTTTGAGAACTTGCGTTTTCTTTGAACTTAATTTTGTCAACTAAATTTATTAATATATATATGCTATTTCATATGTAAGTTCCTAACTACTATGTCAATAAAATATATAAGTATCACTTTGAGATTCCTCTTCATATGCGCATACTTACAAATTAACTAAAAAAAATTTTTGCTGGCCGGAAACTTTTGGCCGCCACTGCACATTCTGCAGAAATGAAATCTGTGGTCAAAGTATATAAAAATGACGAGAATTATACCTTTAAGGTGAATAGGCTGCAAATTCTTGAAACACTCTTTCAACGCTAACTGAACATAATAACATGGCTGCCACAAGTCACTATTTTTATTTTCTATTTGCACCAATATTATTCTAATAAAAGCTTTGAAAAATGTATTTCTTACAAATATTGTCAAAAATATGCAAAGGATTTCTGTTTAGAAAAACTGGTGCCAGTCAGTATTAAAAAATAGTCGCTTGCGGTAGTTCTGTAATAATTAACACTTCTAACTATAATCGTTATTTGTTTTGTGAATGTGTTGTACCAGAAAAAAGATTATGCAAAAAATGTTGTTAAAAATTGAATATTTTTTCTAGAAATGCAGTTATAATTACTTATTGGTAAAATTAGTAAACTCACTCAGCAATTTCCTGCAATTATTTTTTTATAAAGCAAACTGTCTCTTATTTCTTTTTTAAAATTGTGTAATTTTAATGTCACCATGTCGAAAGAGTTTTGAAAGTGTTTTGTCGTGTGTTGTTTTATAGTGTTCTAAATTGTGTGCTGTTTACAATGTGTTGATGACAAAGTATTGTGCAGCACGATGTCATTGTCAGAAAATATTTTCATAAACACTATTTCAAGACAAATGGCAACAATATTTTTAGACCACATTTCAATATTTGAACACTTTTGCGACATAATAAAAACACATTTCTAGATAGGAACACTGTTGCAATGTATTGAGAATACAATCACAACACAAAAAGCGTTTTGTATATGAAATTTTCTAAATCAACATACATTAATGTGTTGTTAATTTTGCAACAAAAGTGTTCTTAAATGTGTTTCTTTTTGTGTTTGAGAATTTGCAGAGTAGATTTTGAGAATGATAACAAAGAAAGTATTCGACGTACGAATTAGTTAGCAACAGATTTTATTTTTAGAAGAATAAGAATGTATATGAAAGTGCGACATTTCTATTTTCACTAGACATTTGTTCCAGCATATTTCAGGGATATACTGATTCGTTCGCCAGATTCGGATGTCGAGACGATATGGATTTTTAATGTCTTGGACATGAGGAAAAAAAATCTTCTTTCGAAACAGTCATTGGTAGCAAATTGTTTTCTAAGCCAGTGCTTCTCAACCTTTTTTCTTTCACGTACCCCTTTCTTAGAACTTTCAGTTCGAAGTACTCCCCTTTTTCATAAAATGCTGCACTCATTTTTCCAACAATCAACTACGCTGTAAGAAAAAAAAAATAATTTTACAAAATCTACACACATACAAAATCTATACATCTTTACTTGGAAGAAGGGATGGAGGTGTCATTAATGGGCAGACGAGATACTAAAAAAGCTGACATGAAATGCATGGGATTATATGTATACTGTACTAGTTAGAACAACTCTAACAAAAATGAAACATAGTTATTTCAAGGATTTGAAGTTCGTAGGAATGTAATTGCAAATGAAAAATAGGAATTCGCGTTAACTCCAATTAAGGGTGTATTCCGATCCAAGCTGCTTATTTTCTGATTTACTTTTAAATTAATTTTTGTTCTCAAATGCACCAAACTTTCAAATTCTCTTATTCACAAACTACACAAGGTGCCGTGATTGTCAATTTTTTAATAAATGTAGAAAATGTTGCAAAAAAATGCTATCGAAAACGGCGTTTTGGACCAAATTTTCCGAAGTGGGAGATCTGCGAAAAAAAAAAAAAAAAAAAAAAAAAAAAAAAAGGGTCATACTGAGAAAATAATTTTTTATAAATCAAATTCTAATGGATTGAGCAAAGAATGAAATGATACGACATCTTATACGTCTCTTTAAAAATCCCCTCAGCAAGTTTCATATCTTTACCTTTAAAAATGAGTTTGAAAATGTATCGGAAAACTTTGAGCTGTTGAAGGTAAAAAATTACTTTTCCGAATGCACCCTTAAACGAAATCAAGAAGAAATGAATTCGAATAAATGAGAAATTTTAACGTTATTCTGCCATTGAGAATTTCAGGACTTCATGTTTAGTTCGAATTAAGCGAAATTCGATTTATCTGATTTCGAATTAACCAGAGCCGACTGTGCCTTCTTTTTACAGGAAGAAACATTTTTATTCTTTTACAGCTTCGGCGCGGGGCTGCATTTATATTATTATATTCACCACAGAATAACCCATTATGTTATCTTCTATAGTTTCCAAGAAAATTATTTATGATAGGAGGAAATTAAAATACGACTACTTATGAATTATTAATAATGTCATGTATAACACAAAATTGTCTCCTTTAAAGTGATTATCAATTCTGACTAACAAAGCGTTTTAAACACTAATTTAGAATTTGATTGTAATCAACGAATTTCTTAATCATATTGTCATGCAATATATTTTACAATAAGGGGAAAAATAGTTTTATTTAATATTCTTATGGCTTGCCACAAAATAATGACACAATTTAAGACATTAAATTAAGTGTTGTTTTGGAATATAAGTATGTTAATGTATATTTAGGGATGTTTTTAATTACGAATAAATTATAATTCTGTATTTTAATACGTTCGGGAAACTATAAATATTTATCAAAGACTTAATAATGTTATTCCTGTATTTAGTTGTGCTATTGTGAATAAGACATGTAATATCGCGTGGTGATATAATGCTTTATTTTACATAGCATCTGTGATGTATTAATAATTACATTATCAGAATGTTCTAATCATGCATGGGCTTGTTTTATTATTAGAATTAAGAAATATCGATAAATTATTATTATAGGTACTTGGAAATTCATTTTTATAGATTTATAACGAAATAGAATATTGTTCTACTTAAATATGATTAAGTCTAAACATGATGTTAATTTAGTTTTTATAATTACCATTATTAAACTGTTTTTTATCGTTAGCACAATGGCCATAATTTGTGCGATAATAATATTCGGATGTGATAGTTTCGATAAATAACATTTTTTTTCTTTTTTTGTATGCTATCAGAACTCAACAAAATATTTTCGGCTGCATAATCTTTTTTATTTATAACAAATTACCAAAATAGCGTTCATTTTTCTATGTTGATTTCGCATGTTTATCCATTAAACATTTTTGGGAGGAAGAGAAAAATATTTACAGTAAAATTGGTATAGTTTAAAAAAAGATATTTAATGTGAATACAGAGTTCAGAAGAACTGATTGATATTTCGTAAAAAACTGATTCTGAAATGTTTGCAGGAAAATAAGCTCCCTTTTCTTCCGAAATATCTCTGTCAATTTTGCAGGCATATATATATATATAAATTTATATATTTGGATGTTACTGCCGATAAAAGAAAGATTTTCATAAACATGGGTAACTTGCAAAAAGGTTTAATATATTTTCGCAAACATTTCAACTACGCCAAGGAATATTTCCATTTTTTACAGTATGAAATAAAACTACTATTTTATTAAACATTCATTTAATGTAAAATTATTGTGCTTAGATAAATTTAAAAGCCTTGAAAATATATAGATTCTGAAATAATGCAGTAATTTTAAGCATATCACATGACTTGTGAAAAGAGTTATTTATGAGCGATAAACAACCCATGTATGAATAATATAAATGAAAATTTAAAACACAAAAATGAGTGACATTTTATTTATTTATTTATTTATGTATTTGAAAAAAAAATTCTTACATTCTTACTTTTCTTTCATCAAAAGGTTATTCCTTAAATATTACTAGAATTTAAAAAAATCTGGATAAAAATAAATAAATAAGTAAATAAATAAATAAATGCATCCAGTATTTTTCTATCTTTCATTGTCTTTCTTCTAATTGACAAACATAGTCAATTTTTAAATATTCGAAATGTCATTGTGGGAGAATAGGATATTTTCTAAAGAACAGCCTCTCTTTTTGTCATCGGTTTTCTATAGAACAGACTTTCTCTACTCTAGAAAGAAAAAGAGCATGGTGCTATTTGCTAAAAAGGGTACTACTGCAGCAGAAAAGGGCACTTTTGCAAGAGAAAATATTTTATTGCCGATATAAATATATACTGTCGATACGATTATATAAAAAACAGGAAATTGCATAATTTTTAGGTACATTAAATCAAGTAACATTAATTTCGAAAGATTTTATGATATAAAAATAAAAATACAATTAAATTACAACATGATTGAATAGTTTCATGTTCTTTTTCATAAAAAAAATGAGAAAATTCTATCATTTTTGGACACACAAATTAAAAAATAGTATGGAATAAGTAAATTTTTCATTAAAAATCTGTCGGTAAAACTAGTGGTGCATTTTGCTACGTTTAAGAAGGGCAGGGTGAGTTTTGTAAATTTGAAGAAGGGCAGGGTGAGTTTTGTAAATTTGAAGAAGGGCAGGGTGCTACACCTTTAAAAAATGGCTTAAAAGGAACACTACCCTACTCTATAATTATCTATAACTGTGATTCCGAACTTTTAAGCTTGCGAAGCCTATTTTTGAGAAGGACTTCTAAGGCGGAGCCCCTAAACCCTACGGTGCTCTATGGTTTTTCATATTAATGTTATTTTTATGCTCCTGGAGCAGAGAAAAATCTTCTGAATAAGAGATTGAACCAGTAATTTCCAACATGGGACCAAGGTTCTCAGTTTGTACCTTTTCGTTATACAGAAATTTTGAATTCATACTAGAAATTTTGAAAATTAATTTTTCTATTATGTAATGTTTTAACAGCTTTATTTAATATTACTATTATTGGATACAATAAATTAAAAAAAGAATTCAAATCCCTTTATTAGTATTAAAATATCTGTCGTGTATAATCAAAATATGTTCGTCAAATACTGCAAAACTTATAGCTAAAAATTTGTAGTTTCTGCAAGTTTTTAGTATCGAAGGAAACAAACCCTTTTTATCCGAAAGATGTCAAAGAAATATTGTTAAGGGGATAATGATAGCCATTTTTAAGATAAAGAAATATTCTTTAAGGATTTTCAATATGAACTCGGAATTAAAGATCAAAATGTTAACCCTGTATGCGTCATGCATTGCATTAGGCCTTACGAGAAATTATTATTATTTATGGGGAAAATCTCACCCACACAGAAAAAAAGATGAGTTATACATTTTTCGTTGTCAAAGAGAGATATCTGTATAATCCCAATAGGCTACTTGTGAAAAGAAAAAAAATGCATAGGGCAAGTCGCCCATGAGTAATTTTATAACACGGTTTCGCTGATCCCCTTCCCTTACCCGTAATAGAATCATTTGATTACGAATTCTTTTTTCGTTCTTATTCATGTTTCTAGTACTTCTAAATATGCAATTAAAATGAATCGCCTCTGACCCTCTTCTTTTGAATCAATTTTTATAAATACAGTTAGAAGCAGGTCTTCGTCTTAGTGTTAAAAAAGTGGGCAGGGAAAATGTATAACCTGTATTTTTAGGTACAGCATAGTTTTTTCCTTACTTTTCTTTTTTATACTTTATTTTAAGTAATCAAATTGTAATTATAGATTTGAAATAAACTTTCTTTCACCACTGTTTTTGTCTCAAAATAGACATACTGTTAAACACGAAAAATACGAAAAAATACACAATAATACGAAAAAAAACTACAACTAGTAGAAAAACTTTACTAACAAAACGGGATGTATGAGTAGGGTTATATTTATATCAGAGCGGGTACTCATTGACGAAAAGGTAGGAAGGAGGTGAGCTTTAGATTGTTACTGTGATGACAAGTTTAAACAACCAATATATATATTTTAAATTGCTACAGTCTTATTACTGATAGGAAAAAGTGGCATTATAACATAAGAATCTTAGCCAATGCCAAGACCAATTAAAGCAGAATTTTAAAGAGCAGTTGATAAATAACACAAGATGTTAAAAATAATACGTTTTCAGCAATATACATTGCTTTAAAAATTAAATACAATTATGTAAAACAGCATAGAAAATTTAAATGTCTAAGAATTAATAATAAAAAAATAAACAGATTAAATAAATTAAAGTTACAAAAAAAAAGATAACTATACACACAACGTATACAAGTATTAAATGATTATAATGAGGGGTTTATTTCATACAAGAGGTTACAAATAGAGACTTTTAATCGTCACACATTGTTTTACTATGAAAAACAGCATAGAAAATTAATAAAAAAATAACATAAAGAAATTAAAGTTATAAAAAAAAGAAATATATATACACAATATACACAAATTTAAATATACTTCCCGTGTAACCAGATTTGAGAGACAGCGGAGCTCCAAAGAACAGAACTGTTTTCGCTTATGTTTTCACGAAGAGATAATAGCACTGGCGCGCCGTTGCTGTTTCGATTCACGTTGTGCATTTGATTCAGAATAGTATTTCTTGTAGCTTATTTTGTATCGAAATTTTAAAAGACATTAAATGCAGAAACATGAAATAAAAGAGTTCAAACTAAAATATTTTATAGAAAATGGATACATGTATAATGCAAATTCTTTTCTGATTCCTTGAAGATCTAGTACTTTTCAACCCATTAATAGTTACAATAATTTTTACTCAAACGTACACAAAATTTCCTACATACTTTCGAAAAAATTTCCCTTGCAATATGATTAATTTCTTTCATGTTTTATTTATTTTCCTGGAGTGCCTGTGAGCCCCAAAGGCTCCACGGAGCACAGTTTGGGAATCTCTGATCTATAAGAATTTAACAGACATGAAAAATTAAGGAAAAAAACAAAAATATTATTTAAAGTTATAAGAAGAGCCGCTTATAAAAGCAAAAACTTTGCATAACTGAGAAGAGATTTAGAATAATTCTCTGAAGTTGCCATATGCATTGAAATTAGCACATAAACAGAAAATAGCTCGCTTCAGATGTCACTAAATTTTTTTAATTAGAAAATATATGAAACTGTACACCGGAAAAATATAGTAGAAAGCATATTAAATCTAAAATATATAATTAATACTAGCGTCAAGCTCATAACACGTTTCTTCATCAAGCTATCTAACTGTGCTATTGAGCAGGTTAGAGACACCTAATTATTAAAAAGTTATGTCCACTTTATGCTATCATCAATTAAAAATAATTAACCCTTTGATGGAAGGTGAAATATATTATATCTTTTCTAACTATAATCATAGCTTTTATTATAGTTTTGTTTTTTAACTTGGACAATAGAAAGTTGGAAAATTGCTCTTATTTATTTTATGGGTGTTCTCAACTGCTCCGCTCAACATGCGTAAAATGTTTTGACACATTTACAAATTCATTTTTTAACGGAAAGATATAAAATTGGAATGCCTGACTATGGAAGCGATTTCGAATTAAACTTAGTTTTCGATTTTATGATCATTAAATTACCTATCCAGTTCTAATCTATTTCGATCACGTGATCACCCTTTTTTTCCAGCTTTTCGACGATTTTTCTGATTTCGTCGGGAAATGCGCTCCAAAACATCAGATTTGAAAGCTTGTTATGAAAGATCTATCTTGTTTTTGTAAAAAAAAAAAAAAAAAAAAAAAAAAAAAAAAAAAAAAAAAAAAACAGAAAATTGAGTGCAATTAGACAGTTTCTGAATAACAACACCTGCTATTTTCATGAATTTCCGAACAAAAATAAATTAAAGCATGTATCACAAATTTGCCCTTTTTGATTTAAGAACATCCTTAAACTAAATTCTTTGGTAAATTTCAATGTGTGTTTGACATTATAGAAATACAGATGTTTGTTCCTAAAAGACTTAAATTGGATTCGTATAGTTAGGGATTATACGAAAATTAGGGATTATAGTCGAAAAATCCTCGACCGTGATCTAGCGTCCCAATTGCATTTATAGCCAAACACTGATAGTGTGAAATAATCAACAAAATACAGGGTAATAAACGAATATTTACTTTCAAAAACCGATTTATTTAAACGTATTATATTTACAAACATGATTGATGTATGAAAATAACCACAAAAAATCCAAGTTTTGTGCTCCGTCTACAAATGTTTTATATGTACTCCCTTGTCCTAATGATACTCGTCCAGGCTGTAGTTAAGTTCAAACCACACAATTTGTAGCGCAATACAAGGTGGTACTTTTCCGTATTGCCGTCTGATAGAACGATGCTGCATTTATTTATTTATCTTTTTACTGCTTTTTTAAGGATTTATTTCCATTTTAAATTAAAATGTTTAGCATTTCGAGAGATTTTTTTTTGCTTTTTAGAAGAGAGTATTATTTTAAATTTTTGCCAAATTTAAAATAATACAGAATAGAATATACCGGGTATCCCAAAAATGACTGATGGATTTTAAAATTCAATAACTTGCAAACGGTGACAGCTATTTAAAAAAATTTTGCATGAGGGTTATGTATAATATCAGGAGTTTTTTTACCGCAACTTTTGATTTTAGTTCGAATTTCAAACAATAGGGGGCGCTGACGGCGATTGAAGGCCAGGAGATCAGTGCTGAGTGAAGCATCGTCCTAGCTTTCAATCGCCGTCAGCCCTACCTATTGTTTGAAATTCGAACTAAACTCAAAAGTTACGGTAAAAAAAAAACACCTGACATTATACATAACCCTCCTGCAAAAAATTTTTAAACAACTGTCACCGTTTGCAAGTTATTGAATTTTAAAATCCATCAGTCATTTTTGGGACACCCGGTATATATGCATATCTATATACGTATTTGAATTATTACTGTTAAGAAACATGACTGAATCTTTTCTATGAATTTATGCGCACTAAAAATATGACAATTTATAAAAATGGAAGGTAAATGCAAATTTATCTCTTACATTCTTTATATATATTCAGTGCATGTGTTTAAATAACTTCATTGAATTTTTCCTTGAATTTTTTTATAAAGCAACTAAAATAACCATCAAAACCCTTTCAAAGGAAAAGTATTTTTATTCTAACGTGTTATAATAATTGAATGACACTTGTATTTAAAAAAAAGTTTATTTGTAGCAAATAAAAGTATATTTTCGCGTGCTTAATAAAAAGACGTTTTCACTGAAATATTCTGCTGCCATTGTAGCTGTTAGGGATTAAAATTCTGTGATGCTGTTGCAGTAAATGCCTGCACGGGTCGGAATTTTCAGGCCCGGACCCGTCACGACCCGTATAGAAATCAGTAAAAACAGTTCCGGCCCGTCCTGGCCCGACAAAATTTCTACTATTTCAAAAATGTTCAGATTTTTATCATATATTTAAGATTCATTTAAAGAATACTGCATACATATTTATGGTAAGATTTTACAGTATATTTTATAGGAAATGCACATTAGCAACATTAATGATTACTTAGACTTAGAATTTCAACATTCTATTAAAGCTTCATTAAAAAATTAACATGGTTTAGAAAAAAAAAAAAATAGGAAAAAAAAAAGAAAGTTAAAACATAACTTTTGAATAATAAATTAAAGGACTATTACGCCTAGAAGTTAATCATAAATATTAAAAATTATTTACTTAAAGACGTATTTATTTACATAACAATTAAAAACTCTTAAAAAACATTAATTAAAATCACAACCGACAAGTTTCGAACAACCTGTGGTCTTCATCAGGGTCATATTTTTTGTGAATCGAATTTCCGGATGCGACAACATGAGAAAAGAGAAAAATCTACAACCACGTGACAAGAATGTCTTATATCTGAATAAGTATATCAAAATTTGATTTCAAATCTCTCCACTAGTTAGGTTTGTCCATTTTATACCTTTACAATTAAAAATTAGTCTGAAAATGTGTCAAACTTTCGCGTTGTTGAGAAGAGAATTTAAGAACCACCAAGAAGTGTATTTCTAAAGATTACGTTAACATAAGTTCTTTGCCGCTATTAATACTTTTTAAAATCAAATGTCTGCCAAACACATCTTGACAACAATTAAGTTTTGTTCCGGCTCGACTCGACTATATGTAGAAAAACAATGTAATCCTGATCTCGGTTCGGTCCTAGTGTACTAAAAAAATATTAAGCACGGGTTAAACACAAATTAACTGTCCAATGCCGATCTCTATACTGTACAAGGTACATTTCTGTATTGATATTGTCAAACTAGAGATGTACATTCTCGTTAAAGTCATATCCATTAAAAATAGCTTATACTTTATCGTTTTTGCTTAAGAGCCCACATTACTGATTGAAAAAGACCCGGATGATAATGTTAAGTCTATGAAGGCGTTCTTTTCAATTATCTCGCTCAAATTTTAACAATTTTATATGTTTTTTACATAGGATTGATGAGGACGATTTACAGCAGGGCTTGTTTTTACTTTTTCAATTTTGATTTCAGATTTAAAAAAATATATATATATACTTTAGCTTTCGGGATTGATTAGAACCGGTTCTGAAATTGAAACTATTATAATATAAAAAAATATATAACCAAAATCGAAAAAGTAAAAATTAGCCCGGTTGTAGATCGTCCACAGCTATCTCATGCAATATATATATACCGGGTGTTCCAAAAATGACTGATGGATTTTAAAATTCGATAACTTGCAAACGGTGACAGCTATTTAAAAAATTTTTGCAGGAGGGTTATGTATAATGTCAGAAGTTTTTTACCGTAATTTTTTTATTTTGTTCGAATTTCAAATCATAGGTGGCGCTGACGGCGATTGAAGGCCAGGTCGACGCTTCACTGAGCACTGATCACATGGCCTTCAATCGCCTTCAGCGCCACCTATTGTTTGAAATTCGAACTAAAATAAAAAATTACGGTAAAAAACTCCTGACATTATATATAACCCTCCTGCAAAAAGTTTTTAAATAGCTGTCACCGTTTGCAAGTTATTGAATTTTAAAATCCATCAGTCATTTTTGGGACAACCGGTATATATATATATATATATATATATATATATATCAAAATTTGAGCGAGATGTTTGAAAAGAACGCCCCCATAGACTTTACATTATCATCCGGGTCTTTTTCAGTCAATAGTGTGGGCTCTTACGTCTTTATAACGGCAGGCCCGTTAAATTTATCGTCATTCAATTTAATTGTCGACCCAGCACGTCCAAAAAATTATTCTGATTCTGCGGGGCCGGCCCAGGCACGGTTTTCGGGCCAGACTCGAGCCCTTGCAGATCTCTACGTGGTAGCATCACCGCCCTTCAAGCAATTTCCAGGGTTCGCACAGCTCTACCACTAAATTTTTACAGTATTTTCAATGTATTTCACAGAAGAAAAATATTGCGAAAATTGCGAATCGAAGAAGTGGTTGCGAATTCTCTTTCTTAAAAATTAAATATAATTTTTCTTATCATTAATAGTGGTGTCAGAGTCCTTACAAAATATAAGGAGTGTGCGAACCCTGATTTCATATTAGCCATATTACTGAGTTTGTTAGATTTACCATTTTAACGCTGAAAATTAAATACAAATAATTTTAAGCATAAAGTAATTTCAAAATGGATAAAAAAAATGTAATTTTGCTTTTGAAGAAATTTATGCACATGTTTCTTTAAAAAATATATAATATTTATACATTTTTTATCTTTTTTAAATATTTTTTTTCTTTTATTAAACATATTATTAATAATATTTTATAGAATTTCTATTTATTTATTGCTTTTCAATGCATAAATAAAACTATCTGAAAATTGAAGCGCCCTTTTAAACTAGCGTGTTATCCATTAAAAACGTAAAATAAACTAACTTCTAAAAAAAAGTAACAAAAATAAAAATGAAAATTTCTATTCGGTCTCTATGGCATCAATCGTAATTATTTAATAAGAAACCGGAATTTCAGAAATATTTAGCATTTCCGGATTCACTTTATCAGTTACACTTTCTTTGGAAAAATCATTAAATCTCTTGATAAAATTTTTTTTGATAGATAGTATATCCAAACTATTTAGCAATCTCAATTTTTTTCTGAAAACTCAATTAATTGTTTGCTTGTTCATCCGCGTTAACGAAGAACATTAATTAAATAGTTTATAAGCAAAATCTTTAATGTTATCATTTTTAAGTTAAAAATTAAGTTAATATCCAAAAAAATTGAGCGTTGTAATAAAATATCATGCAATCCATAGCTACCAACTTTTACACATTTTTCTTACCAACAAAATCATACAGCGATTTACCATTTGTTTAATCATGTGATTTCGAAGATTAAATAAGACAATATTTAGTATGAATTTTTTGTGGTAGGAAAAATGCGTAAAAGTTGGCAGCTATGGCAATCTATACTATAACAATGTTTCTTTTTAACAATGTGTTCATAATTTGCTAATACAGGGTGTTTAAAAAATGATCGCTATATTTGAAAAATCAATAAAAACTAAACGGGCAGAGATAGAAATACACCGATTGTTGCAATATGCTTGCAACAACAGTACATTTTCAGGCAGACAAACTTTCAAAATTAGTTACAATTTTCAACAACAGATGGCGCTGCAGTCTGAAAATATCTAAAATACGATATTTTCCACATATCCACCATGCGCAGCAATAATATAACAGCAATAAAATCGCCTGCAGCGCCATCTGTTGTTAAAAATTGTAACTAATTTTGAAAATTTATCTGCCTCAAAATTTACTGTTGTCCCAAGCATATTGCAATAAACGTTGTATTTATAACGCTGCCCGTTTAATTTTTATTGATTTTTCAAATATACCGGTCATTTTTGAAACACCCTGTATGTAGCATCTATATTCATCCTTCAGTTCGTCCGTTGGTCCATCTGTTACAAAAGCAATATTTTCATTAAATATTTCTGGTGCCAGTAAAATTAAAATTAGGTGTCTTTTTTTAGGGTTGCCGCTCAATAAATGTTAAATATGGGTATTCCCATTACACTTGTCGTGTAAGTCACATTACTAGTAACTGCTAAGTTGTTAGCCACTGTTTATTTTTTTTTTCGAAAAGTATGCACGGTTTATTTAATTAATGAAGTACCTATGATAAAATAAGTCACATTTTTCTGTTCTAAAATACTGGTATCTAAAATCGTAGTATGTAACTTACAAGACATATGCTCATGGAATTACACATATACAGATAAATGTGATCTTGATAAAAGTAATTTCAAATTGGATAAAAATTTACTTCTATTTTGTAACTTTGCTTTTGTAGAATTTCAAGCATATAATTCTTTATAAATTTAAAAATATATAATATTTATGTACCTATTAAATTTTAAATAAAAATTTTGCAAGTATTTAAAATATTATCAATAAAATAAATAAAACTAACTGAAAATTGAAAAGTCCCGTGATTTAGTTAATCTAGCGTTTAGTTAATCTATTCATTGAAAATTTAGAACAAATTAACTTCAATAATAATAATATTAACAAAAATAAGAATGAAGTTTTCTAAACAGTTTCTGTGGCAGCAATCGCAATTATTTAATAAAGAACAACATTTTTCGCTTATTATAAAAATAGAAGTACTTAACATTTTCTGATTCATTTTATCAGTTACAAACTTTCTTTATAAAATTCCTTAAATCCTTTGATAAAACTTTTTCGAAAGATAATATCCAAACTATTTAACAAACTCGCATTTTTTTCTGAAAACTTAATTAATTGCTTGCTTGTTCTCTCTCGATAATGAATAATATTAATTAAATACTTTATAAGCAAAACCTTTAATGTTATCACTTATAATTTAAATATTAAATTAATTCCCAAAAATTGAGTTTTTTTTTAATTAAATGTTGTGAAATCTATAATATAACAGTGTTTCTTTTTAGATGCGTTCTTAAATATATTAATATGTAGCATCTACAGGGTGTCCCAGAACTTCGTGTACAAATTTTGAGGGATGGTAGAGAACATCGTTTGGAACCACAATTACATAGGAAAGCATGGGCGGAGACGTCTTGTTAATCTTTTCACAGACAGTGGTTTGTATATGAAACTACAAAATTTTGAATACAAAATGTGGATTGACACCAGAATTTTAATATGATTTTTCCATTTATTATGTATGTGAAATGTCTGGCTTTTCTTCTTTGCAAATGCATTTTTCCGCAATTTCTGATGTCATTCATATTTTTCCACATTTTAGCAAAGGAAGTGCTTTGTCCGTGAAAAGCTTAAAGAAACACAAAGACACAGTTATAATACAATACGGAAAGCAGTGTAGAACGCTTTATTACACAGAAAAAAGTACAAGAAATGATTTAAATTTAAAGTAAATTTAAAATTATGTTTCTTCAAAATCAAGTATTTCAGTAGATAATAGAAATTACTAAAATTTAGAAAAATATGATTGACATCAGAAATCGCAGAAAAATGTATTTGCAAAGAAGGAAAAAAAATATATACATTTCATTTACTTAATAATTGGAAAAATCATAATAAAATTCTGGTGTCAATGTTCATTTTGTATTAAAAATTTTGTAGTTTCATAGACATGCCATTTTCTGTGAAATTGTTAATAAGCGAGGATGACGTTTCCGCCCATGCGTTCCTATGTAATTATGGTTCTAAACGATGTTCTCTACCACTCCTCAATGTTTGTACAGGAAGTTTTGGGACATTTTGTATATTCGTCATTCAATTAGTCTGTCTGTCTATCTTTATAGAATGAATATTTTCTTTAAAGATTCTTGGTGCCAATAAATTTAAAATTAGGTTTTTTTTTTCTTTTTTTAGGGATACTGCGCACTGAATGTTTAAATATACAAATAAATGTGATCATGATAAAAGTAATTTCAAAGTGGATAAAAATTTACTTCTATTTTTTAACTTTGCTTTTGTAGAATTTTAAGCATATAATAATTTATAAATTTTATCATATATACTATTTATATACCTTTTAATTTTTAAATAAAATTTTTGCACGTATTAAAAATATTATTAATAATATTTTAAAGAATTTCTAATTATTTGTTGCTTTTCAACGCACAAAAAAACTAACTGAAAATTAAAGAGTCCCGTGATTTAGTTAAACTAGCGTCTTTTTCATTGAAAATTTAGAATAGTTTAATTTCTAATAATAATAATAATAATAATAATAATAATAATAATAACAAGAAAAACAAGAATGAAATTTTCTATTCGGTCGCTATGACAACAATCGTAATTATTTAAAGAGAAACCGGGATTTCAATCACCAACAAAATGTTTCACTTATTTTCAAAAAACAAGTACTTAACATTTTCGGATTCATTTTATCAGTTACAAACTATCTTTATAAAATTCATTAAATTTATTGATGAAACATTTTTTGAATGATACTATCCAAACTGCTTAACAATCTCACATTTTTTTCGAAAAATTTAATTAATTGATAACTGAATAATATTTTTTTTAAATCTTTTTTATATCTATTAATAATTAAAAATATTATCAATAATATTTTAAAGAATTTCTATTTATTTGATGCTTTTCAACGCATAAATAAAAATAACTGACAATTGAAGAGTCCCGCGATTTAGTTAATCTAGCGTGTTATCCATTGAAAATTTAGAATAAATTAACTTCAACAATAATAATAATGATACCAATACAAAAATAAGAATGGAGTTTTCTAATCAGTTTCTATGGCAACAATCGTAATTATTTAATGAGAAACCGGGATTTCAATCAGCAACAAATTGTTTCACTTATTTCCAAAAAAGAAGTACTTAACATTTTCTGTTTCATTTTATCAATTACAAAGTATCTTTATAAAATTCATTAAATTTCTTGATGAAACATTTTTCGAAAGGTAATGTCCAAACTATTTAACAAACTCGCATTTTTTTCTGAAAACTCAATTAATTGTTTGCATGTTCCTCTTTGTTAATGAAGTACATTAATTAAACACTTTATAAGCAAAATCTTTAATGTTATCATTTTTAAGTTAAAAATTAAGTTAATGCTCAAAACGTCTGAGAGTTGTAATAAAATGTCATGAAATCTATGCTATAACAGTGATTATTTATAAACATTAAAACGAAAATAAAACGTTGTAAAGATTTTTGCGATGAGAAAGAATAAAATATATAAAATAGCAAAAAACAAAATGGTCGCTAAACTGAATTAAAAATTCCCTTTCGAATCAATTTATTATATTTTTGTTACTGATAGCAAAGTGCATGTTTCATAATTGGCTAGTTATGAAAGCAGCAAATTTTAAATAATTTAAATCAATGAATTAAGAAACACCCTCTATATAAATATCATCCCTCTCGATATATATAACGAAGTGAGTCGAACGAAACATTTTTTCGATTTTCGATGATGGGTAATGTGGAATAGTCGCCACCTGATAGCACTCAATTCACACAAAGAATTTGAGATTTTTATGGACAATTCCTTACCTTGCCACAAATCTCTTAAAATTTCCTCAAATGCCTAATTTTTTTATTTTTTAACAAAAATTTAAAATTTTTAAATTAACTTCAATATAGTTGAATTTACATGAAATGTCAAATTTAGTGTACGAAATGTTTAAATAAGTTGTGTTTATGCATCATTTAATATACTATATGGCCAAAGACGACCGGCCACTTGTGATTTTAGACATTTTGTTAAACATCCTGAAAAATACATAAGGAATTATCCTGAAACTCTAAGCGTATAAATATAATAGTACAAGTCACACATTTCCGCGAAGATTTTTATCCGAAACTCCATAGGGGACTGTCAAAAAATTAAAAAAGAATGAATATCTCTTGGATAAGCCTGTCAAAACTAATGTAGCAAAATCGCTCAAACTGTAGATTAAGATTACGTGGCTTATTGTAATAAACTGTGTTCATTTTTATGTCCATAGCATGTGTACCCGAAGAAAAATTAAGGTATTTATAAAAAAAGTCTTACATTTTTACAAGATTTTTGCTTGACGAACATAACAAACAATACTTACAAATTTCCTCACTTATACGAGAGAATATTATAAAAATTGCCTTATTCAAAATACACATAACGATTAAATAATACATAATCAGAGCTTATTAAACATTTCGTTCACTAAATATGACATTTCAAATAAATTTTGCTAATAAAATCCCATTTAACATTCTAAAATTCTTGATAAAAATTTTCAAAAGTTAGTATTTAAGTTAAAATAGTTCAAGCCATTTGCGGCAGGGTAAGGAATTGTTTAAAAAAAAATCTCAATTTTTTTTCTGTGAACTTAGTGCCACTAGTGGTAACTTTTCCGCATTACCCATAATCGAGAATCAAAAAAAATATTTTTCGGCCTACCCTATATACATTGCTTATAAAAATTAGGAAAGCAAGAAAAGAAGTTAAGAAAACCGTGCGAGATACCCATGTATTGGCATAAACTGGATAGTACACGCGTATCAATGTGCAATACAGAAAAAAAGATGCAAACAAATTTGTAATTAAGCTTTAACTCTTTGAAAAGATGAAGAAAACAAAAAAAGATGATTTAGGGCAACAATTTGATTCCATGTGAATGATAAAACAGAAGTATTGTTCAGAAATGATGCAAGAATTTTAATATGTCGAATGATCTCCTCAAACAACTAAGATTGTTGCACGCCTGTTTTCCATGGATGCGGTGATGTTATCGATAAGACATTGGTTAATGCTATTTCACTTCTCAAGAAGTGCCATCTCACAGTCTCGAACAGTAAAGAAAGCTCTTGATTTCGCAACGATACATCGTCCAAACATGTCCCAAGCATGCTATCGCTCGGATTCAGGTCAGGACAGTACGCTTGCTATTCTATAAAACGAGCTGTATGCGATCTGGCATTATCATGCTTGAAAACAAAAGAATCTCAAATGATTGCAGCGTAAAGTATGATATGAAGTCTAAGTATCTCATCTGCATACCTTTGGGCCATCAAAATACCATTTCCAAATAAATACAGATCTGTACGTCCACCTATGCTGATTCCACCCATATCATGAAAACACCTCGCCTGTATTGTGGCCTTCCATGAACGAATGTGGGGTTATTTCGAGTGCCCTTTTCCCTCCATACCAAAACACGTCGGGTGTCACACTCGAGAATGAATCAGGACTCATCTGTAAATAGCACTTGGCTCCAATAATGTTGCTTCCAATCTCGATGTTCAACAGCCCATCTTTTTCGGCTCGCACGGTGGCTTAAGGCCAGCGGAATGCAGAGCATTGATTTACGTGCATAGAAGCCTCTCTGATGAAGACTATTACGTACTGTTTGGCTAGACACCCTTCGTCCTGTTGCGAAGAGCAGCTGTCTTTGCTGATGAGTAGCATTGTCTGTTCTGTTTCGATGAGCTGTTAACAGTATATATCGGTCATCAGTCGCTGTAGTGGCATGTTGCCGATCTTGCCCTGGTAGACGTCTAAAATTCCCTGTTCCTTGGAATCGATTCCACATCCTTGCAACGACACTTTTGGCGACTTCAGCAGTGTCTGAGACACTTCGTTGTATTTGACTGGATTATAGTCCATGCCATAGATTCTGGTAAATCAAGTACTTTAGATATTTTCAAGTCATCTTTGCTAAAAACAAATCAGCTGAGCAATCGAATTACATAGTTAAGGTGGTGAAACAGACGTTTCTGAAACATCCCTATTTCTGCCTTTATGTTCTTTTTCTGGTTTTTAAAGTCATGAACTTCAATTTGCATAGGATTCTCTTCTTTTTTCAGCTACAAATATAAAAAAAAAGATTTATTTTATGTTACTCATCGGTGTAAGTATTTGCGTAATTTCGTTAAAAGCATGCGCTCCCCTAATTGTTTTGAGCTGTGTATAAACAGTGTTGCCAATGAACTAAATTTTTTTAATTCAGATTTCTTGATTGGAACCATTTTTTTCTTGAAATAGTAAAATTTCCTTTATTTAATGGCATGTTGATTAAGATAAAATTAAAGAGAATTTTTCCATTTCAAAAAAGTGGTGACAATCAAGAAGTTTGAATTTTAAAAAGTAGCCCACTATCAATACTGTATTTAAGAGCCTCAGTATCAGGCTTTACAAATTAAAAACGTTGTAGAGAAGGTCAGGAAAATAAAAGGTAGTTAAAATATCTTTAATATTGATCTTTAAAATTGATGCCCCCTTTCCACCTTGAGGGGCAGTGAGACGCATAATATCATAACCAATTTTAATCCAGATTCTCTCCAAAAACTTTTAATTAAATTTTACATTTCGAACTTTTTTTTGGACGGGGATAAAAAATTACTTTTCCTTATTTTTGAAGAATATTTTTTGAATCAATTCAACATTACAGAAACGCATTTACTTGCTCCTGAAAGGTTAAAGTTATAAACGAAAGTCCAGATTCGTGGTGTAACGATCACTGATTAAATAGATTTTGACCCTGGTTTCCTGTGCGAAAAATTGTTTGTTGCTGTGAATTAAATTCGCAGCCTACTGCTTATTAAAGATTGCAAACTTGGTACTTGACACATTGTATACCTAAAGAGTTAAGCCATTTTTCGCAACCTCCCATAAGGCCTCCTGCAATATTGTTTTTATCCCATCTGATGACTAAAAATAGCGTCCCTGTAAATGTGTTTTCATTGATTTGAACAAGTAAAAGTCATACGGGACTATGTCCATTTGATTGGGGGGGGGGGGGGGTGGAAGAACATTAGTGAGAGTTTTGACGAGGAATTGTTTTACTAATTGGTATCGATATGCTGACGTGTTCTCAAGCAAAAGATACCAATGTGTAGTCTAATCGAAGGTTGTCCAACGCGTTTATCGTCTTCGATGGATTCTCGGTCCTCTTTAAAACGTCGATGCCATTCATAAAACTTGACTCTTAGCATGGTAGATTCATCTACGCCTTTCTTAACAGTTTCAAAGTCTCCATTGGCATTTCACGAGATCGTTGACAGAATTTAATGCTTAAACGTTGTTTAAGAAAAGCCACCTTTCTTACGTCGCGGAGCAAAGGTAACTAACACCGGAATTAACAGCTGTGTATGCGGCTCGGTCACATGCCATGGGCTAAACCAACATAGATGTGAGAGGAGGGTTGGGAGAATATATTTCGAGCGGTTTTTACTTTAGGCACTTGCTTTCGTTGTCAAGAGTGGCTGCAATCCCCGAGTTTTTGGATCGTACTATGTATACAAATATTCTATAGACATGCATACAATAAATAAAATAAACCCAACTGGAATTAAAAAATAGCCAGAGTCAGGAATCGAACCCAAAACAACAGCATAGTAGGCTGTTGCTCTATCACTGAGCCATTCTGGGCGATACCTTTGTCTGTAATTTTTCACTAATACACCAAGTTAAGGAAAATTATTAGCTATCTATTTATTAGGCAGCCGTGGATGATACGACAATGATGAATAGATTTTACTCTTCCATCGAGTTACAATATGCATTAAAACATACATACACATTTAAATAACGCCTGCATTCGACAATCAAAGGTATATAAACAAATATTTTACTGACATATTAGAATGCATACAATAAATAAAATAAACCCAACTGGGGTGAAAAATTAGCCAGAGCATGGAATCAAACCCGGTACAAACTTAGACATACTGCATTACTATACTACATTACTAAAGGCTGTTATACTTTAGTAATGTTTATTTATTTAGTATAAATGGATTTTTTTTAATCTTGAAATTTTTCATTGAAAAAGAAAAATTAAATAAATGAAATAAAATCCCGAAAGTGTAATTTGAAGGTATTAAAATGGTGTTACTCTATAGATAAATATTAGTAATATGTGTTTTAAAATGCTATTAGTTTTGATTGGTATGATTGTTTTTTTTTCTAAATAATAAAACATAATGCAATTGCAATACTTATTGATAATGAATCACAAAACCTGTAAACAATATGTGTCAAAAGGGAACGGTTTTTTCCTATCTTTATGATGAAGGAAATTATGGGGAAGGCATTTTATCTTTTACGCTGTACGTATCTTCCTGATTAAAAAAAGGAAAAAGAAAAAAAATGCATTAGTTCAATTTTTATTTGTTTACTGGTTTTGGAAATGAAACTTACTTTGTTAGGAATTTAATGCCATTTTCTTTTTAAAATTAGAAAAAAATAGATTTTTCTCTTTTTTAATTGGATAGAGTTTTATGCCTATATAACTTTTAAAACTTATTAATAAAGAATTCAAGAAAATGTTACAAATAATTATAAATCCTTTTGTAACTAGCTAACATAAATTTTGACTTTAATTAATAAAAATGATTATTGGATGTATCAGGATATTTTACTTTATTAGAGTAAAACAATTACAAAATAATAATGTTACAAAAATAAGTACATAAAAAGAAAACTTATTAATTTCTTTTGTAATTTTTTTTTTACATAATATCTAAACTATTTAAGACACCTGGAAATTCCTATCAAGAAATTAATTTAATTGTTCACTTTAATCTTGATTCATTAATTAAGAACTATTCATTAATTAAGAGATTAATTAAAGGGTTTTTTAGAAAAATCTTTTTCCAGTTCTTATTAACTGAAATTTTCTCTAAAAAGTGTTAATTTATAATCAGAATGTAATACAGAGAAAATTAATTCGGCTTTTGTTCCTCGAAGTTAGGGGATGATGAATAGAGAGGTATTTCTTTTTTTAATCATAGGTATCTAAGGATGATTTTTCATTGATAAATTCCAAGCATTAAAGAATTTAATCAACATTCATGAAAAGATAGGGAATTTAGTAAAAGAGTTTACAAACGATGCGAAATTCGATGGAACTTTTACTTAGATAAGATACACGATACATTCCGGTGTTGAACTTTATAATTAAATACATACGTTTTAACCCCCTGGGGCGCAGTTGTATATCTATGAAACCACTTAATTTTAATTCCCAAATGCTACATTGGCACCGGAAGTTTGATTAAAAAAATTTCGGCTAATTGAATTCCTGCAAAATAGCCCCTTTTTTCCTTAATTACACATAAAGTTGTTTTTAAATTTCGGTGTCAATCATCAATTTCAGTACTTAAGCAATGAATCTGCTCTACACCGCAAAGGGGTAAACTGAACTTCACGGCCGAAAACAATGCACATTACAAAAAATTTCATTTTTTTTTTTTTTTTTTTTTTTTTTTTTTTTTTTTAAGATGTAATAGAAGTTGTCATTGAAGCATAAAAAAATATAATAACAAATGCTAAATACATGATCATGTAAAAATCAAATAAGCAATTATAATTGGTAATCATACTCATGTCTTTTTTTAGATCATTAAAACTAATTCTTTAATAAAGAAAAAAAAAATAACGAAAATTTCCAAAACGAATTTTGTTACTTAAACACCTGATTTTATCGCTGTTTTATAAGAAATGCCATCAAAGTTGATCGCACTCGTATCATTATATTTCTACTTTACTACTATGCATGTTTCCTGAAACATTTAAACATTAGATTATAGTTCATTCCAGGCTTCAATTATTGAATTTAAGTTACATAATTTAATATTTTAATCATATTTAAAGTTTCGTCATAAAAAGTTTAAAACTTTTTTCAGGCCGTACAACATTTCTACTTACTATCTATGCAATATATACCTGTATATTAGATCGATTACGTATATTTTCTCAATAACTTAATTTTTATGTGACGATGAATCTTTATTTTTGATCTTTACAGCATTTTTCACAATATTTTTCTCTTGTAAATGTCTAATTCACTGTAGAAATCACCCTATTGATAGTCATTCGCTTTTAGCCTTTGGATTTACTAATTCATGTTGTGAGCGTTTAACTTCTTCGCGACGGAAGCCTTTTACGAAATTTTTAATGTTTTGTCACCGGTTTTAAAAAACAGAAATTTGTGCCTTATTGAATCGAGAAAATGCTTCGATTAAATAAGCCAAATTTTTCAGTAAAATTTTTCTGGTGGGATTAAACAAGAATTCTTAAGCCTCTTCTGGGGCACGTACACCTGTTGCTCGTCCCCAAGGGGCTAAGTACAACAGGTGGACTGTTTTTCGTTCGTTTATCATGCTTGTGCTGATCCCGTTGACCAACTTCTCTATTTAATCATACAGACTTCTAGGCTGTACAAACTTGTTCCAGGATTATCTTATAAATCTTCGATGAATTTCAGCAAAAAAATTGGATCATTACCGCTTGTTCTTATCCCTTTCCGGCACAGTGGTCCCGTTTCGGACACACCCAATTTTAATTACAAACTTACAAACAGTACGAAGAATATTTAAAAAAAATTGCTTCTACCATGAAAGCCTACAGTAGGGAGTTCTTAATTTTTTTAAAAAAATTGTTTTGTAAATTCTGGTGTTAGTCAATAATGTAACATTTTACGAACAGAATATGTCTGTGCTGGAAACTGTAAATTAGTAATAAACTTGTCGCATATTCTCTCTGTGAAAGAAGAAATTAAATTTTTGGTTGGTTGGTTCTAGGAGTTTTAATGGCGCAAAATCCCCTGAGGGACATGATGCGCCAAAACAAAGGCTAAGAATGCAAAAGTGAAAAAAGATATGGGTCATTCTCAGATAAAGGGAAATTGTATGTCCTTGACAAAAAAAAAAAAAAAAAAAAAAAAAAAAAAAAAAAAAAAAAAAAGGAAAAGGTAATGAGTCTATCATGAATGTTTTAATTTTATTTTTAAAAATAGATAAAAAGGTACATTGTGCAACAGTTTAAACATGGGAAAAATAATAATTTTTAATATTAAAAGTTTTTTTAAAAGTTTCAAATATTATTACCATGGCATGTCCCTAACTTCAAATTTACTAATTCAAAATCACATTTTGAAGTGTTGGAAAGCCTTTGAGCAAAGACAACAACAATATAATATCTCACTACTTATGATATACATTTTAACTTCAAAACATTTTTTGTCTTAATTTTAATTAATTAAACTTTGTCCCTGGAGTTGATGGTCATTACCATGGTGCAAAGTGTTTTCTTTCATAGCTCATCGCTAGTGGGCGCCAGAGTATACTTTTAAGTGCTGTATTTTAGAGTAACACATGTTCTTACAAGCAGCGCTATCTAGCTTTTTTTTGCAATAGGTATGTACTGTTTCATTTGATACTTTTATTCAAAAATTCAGAACAATGTGCTGTTTATGTGTCATTACCATGTTTCATTTTACTAAAATATAATAATAAAAAATATTAACTGTATTAATTCAATTATATAGATCTCTAGGACTATTTTGAAAGTAAATGTACTATAAGCCTTTAATTGCTATAATTTAGCCTAAAATGAGGTTAAATATTAAAAATATCATTACCATGTCTTTTCGCAAACATGGTAATGGCCAACAGGCCATGGAAATGAGAAATTTCAAGACTTTTTGAGTTTTCTAATATTATTTCACATAAATTATCCTGAATAACATAAATTTGAGTTAGGGTAACATACCCAGTAATTGGCAAGCACCAATGATTGGCACATCCTACAAACATGTACTAAAATAAGATTCATATCCAGTCTTTTAAAAATGCAAGACCATATACCAGTTATATGCTCATTTACTTTAAAAATTATAACTTTGATTTATGCTACTAGATGATAATAGTGCCTAGAAAAGAGAAACAGTTATGGTTTGTATCAAATTAGTTATTTTTGTTGCAAATTCTTCTTCTCTGGCTTAAGAAAGGCATGCTTTTCAATTCATTATTATCTGATTTATAATATATTTTAAATTTTAACTGACAACAATTTTGTTTAGCTGAAAGGGTTACTTTAATTGTGTAGAAGTTTTTTTGACACAAAAATTTGGATTTCTGAATTAATGATAGATGCCAATTAATGGTGCTTCATTTTTGCCAGTTCCAAGTAATTGGCACCTATTCCAATTACAAGTTAATCGCAAGATTTGAGATTAAACCACATATTTTGGCTGTATTTTTAAAGTTATAGACTAATTTTGTTTATCAGTTGTTTTTATTTGAAAATATAAAATATTATCAGTAATTGGAAACCATTAAAGCTACATATGACAATTATTGGAGACAGCATGACAATTACTGGGTATTAATATAAGCATATTGTATTGTTTTAAATTGTTCACATTTCAGACTAATATGCTGATTTCTTACTTTCAAAAACCTGAAATATGGCATCTTCATCTACAGTAAATTCATTTAAAGCAATTAAACCCAATGCAAAATATAAAGTTTTTCTTTATATAAACATGTACCAATTACTGGAGCGCAAGGTGTCATACATTGGTGCTCTAGGTGCCAATTACTGGTGACTACAGCAACTTTTTATAAATATATTTTTATAAAAATACTTTTTCAAAAATTTTTGCTTTTCGTGGGCAAAATAGATGCACAGATATGTATTCTTTGATTTAAAAATATTTGCAAGTAAATATTTTATTTCTTGGCAATGAAAATTGAAGTAAGTTTAAAGACAAACTCTTAATGTGCCAATTTACTGGGGATGTTACCCTACTATAAAAATTTAAACTTACTGATTTATTGTTTAAAAATTAATTAAATCCGATTTTACAAAACAATCATTTTCATTTATCTTTGTGAACAAAAATGACTTTTCTTTTACATTATTAATGTTTATTTTTATTTCATGAATGATCATAACAAGTGGGTCAATGATTAAATATAAATTTCTTCATTTTTAATGTACTTATATTTTATGAAATTGAATTATAAAGTAATTAGTTTGATCTTCCAATTATTAATTTGGGTTTCTAAAAATTAAGGCCATAAATAAGGCTAACGATTTCTGCTGATATTTTTCTTATAATGTCAGACATGCAAACATTCCATTATTACAAAAAAAAAAAAAATAATAATAAATAAATAAATAAATAAATAAATAAAAATAAAAACAAAAAAAAAATTTTTTTTCAAAGGCAAAATTTCCTTTTATCTGAGAATGACCCATATCTTGATGGGGTATCCCATCCAGATAAATATAGAAAAAAAATCAAAATTTTAAAATGCTAAAATAGTATGATATAGAAGTAAAACAACTGAAAGCTCAATCTGGATAGAGCACCTATCCAGATGGCGTTAAAGTGTGCAAAGAGAATGCAAATAATAAAAAACAATTATAGATATGAAGAGGTTACGTTTCGAAATAAAATCCTGCATATTTTAAAAAGATAAAAAGTGCTCCATTAGGTGTTTCCCCAAAATTAAATTTTTGGAAAGAAAGAAAAAATCTTTTGCATTCTTGAAATACAGAATAATGCTATGCCATGTACAGTTAGAAGATAGGGTGCTCAGTCTAAACAGAATTATTGTTATTTATATTTCTGTAATTGTGATATTTATTTAAAATGTAAATAGACCATTATTTTTCTTATTTTTCAACTGTTTTACGATACAAATATCGTTAATGTAAATGTTTTAGGTAATGTTATTATCTTCTGTTTAGTATTTCTGCATAATTTAAAATAACTTTAAATTGTGATTTGTCGCATCCGAAAATGTCTTCTGAATGTTTGCAAAGATCTGTCTTTCAATATACAAATTTGTCACTTTTCTGCTAGTCTAAAAGCTTGCAACGTTTTCGTCACCTGATTTTATCAAGGCTCATTTTTCAATATGTTCTTCCCGTTTATGGTGTAGTACGTTTGCGGGGGGTCTAGGAGTCGGGAGACGTTCCGTTTACCTGTGGGAAAAGGGTTATGCAGGTCAAAAAACTTCAAAATTATGACATTTTATCAAAACTCATTTTTTTTACATGTTCTCCCCTTTTATGGTGTAGTACGTTTGCGGGCTGTTAGGCTCTCGGGAGACGTTGTGTTTACATGTGGGAGAAGGGGTTATGCCGGATAAAAAACTTCAAAATTACGTCATTTTATCAAGGCTCATTTCTTATATGTTCTCCCCTTTTGTGGTGTAGTAGGTTTGCGGGTGCTCTGGCTATCGGGAGACGTTGCATTTACATGTTTTTACATTGCACTTAAGTTCGATGTCTTGTACACAGGGCTGATTTTTGAAGTGATTAATAGGGGGAGGGGAGCTCAAGAAAATGTAGGGGGGAAGGGTTCATATTTTCTCTCTCTCCCTGAATACAGAAAGATAAATTAGTGCATATTCACACATTGTAGGTACTATGTTTCTTATTAAATTGTTGCAGTAACTTCATTTTGAACTAAAAAAGAATATGATGATGAAACATTCGAGTGTATAACTTATGCAATATTAAACATTGTGCTAGTCTCATATGTTCAAATAGGATGTGCAAGTGTTGAAACACTTATTTTAGCTACAATTTATTATTTCTGCAAAATTGCGAAAGGGCCTCAAAATTAAATTATACGTTGGAAAAGAGTTTCATTTAGATTTTCAAAAAATAAATTCATTTAGTGACCTTGGAATCTTTTTCAGGGGAGGTTCGAAGGTGGAGAAGGGGCTGAGCCGCTCCTAGCACCCCCTTAGCTATGACCCTGCTTGTACATAGAGCTGCAGAAAATATTTCAAATGCTCCTTAATAGCCAAAACTGCTAAAGGGATTTTTTCTACTGAGGTATATGTATTTCTTAACTGAACTAAATTTTGGCATGCAAAGAAACATACAACTACAAGTACATTTTCATACAAATCTATGTATCGTATACAAGGCTGCTGAAGGTTTTCGTATGATTTTTCTGATTATATATGGGAACTTTTTAAATTTTGTTTTCAAAGGTGTTATTTTTTTTCTTCAAATTTTTCCATTACCCATCCTATTCCAATTTACGCAACGATGAAGTTTTGCTATATTATTCGGAATGTGTTGGAAAGTGTTTCATAATATATGCTGGAAGCGTTATTTTTCTTTCTTGTTTCAAAATAATTTGACGTTTTAGATAGAGCAAACGATGATAATGTTAATTAACCACTACTCCCAATAAAAAAAAAATAATCCATTTATAAATTAATATTTGGAAAAAATTACATTCTAAATAGATTTTGCACCTGTATTTGTAGTTATAATTTTGACACTTTTCGAATAGCCGGGCGCCAGTGCTGTATATACATGTCTACATATACATAGTGTGCATATACCGGGTGTCCCAAAAATGACTGATGGATTTTAAAATTCAATAACTTGCAAACGGTAACATCTATTTAAAAAATTTTTGCAGGAGTAACCGAAAGACACCGAAACTGACCTAATTCAGTATTGATCACCTGGCCTTCAATCGCCCTCAGCGCCACCTATTGTTTGAAATTCGAACTAAAATAAAAAATTATTGTAAAAAAAACTCCTGACATTATACATAACCCTCCTGAAATTTTTTTTTTAAATAGCTGTCACCGTTTGCAAGTTATTGAATTTTAAAATCCATCAGTTATTTTTGGGACACCCGATACATACATGTGTGTATATATATGTATGTATTTTAAGCCCCAATGGTGCTGCAATTTTTCATGTTGAATTGATACTATTATTATTTTATATGCTAAATTTAAGCTGCATATTGCGCTTTTATTATGTATACTATTCATTTTCATATTATTTCTCGGGGGGGGGGGGGGTGTATATCTTTTTGTTCTTGGTTATGCAGAAAATAAGCCAAAGTACTTACAAAAAGTTTATTGTCTGAGCGAAGCGAAGTCTTATACTCAGAGTACGTAACGATATTAAAAGTCAAAAAAATTCTTTCGTCAAGCAAATCTCAAAAAGTACTTGTCGGATTTCGATTCTGTTTGTACCAGTAGGTACCTATGAAGATAATCTCGTGAATGCACCATCTACGAAAAATTAGTTCCAAATAGTTTAAAAGTTATATTTAAAAAACTGATAAAAAAGCACAATTTATTTGCATACGTCACAGAAACTTGGTGTGCGTCATTTTTCACTGGCTGGATATTTTCATAGACAGCCGAACCAGAACACATGGAGTAAATAGTAATTGTCTGAGCGAAGCGAAGTCTTATACACATAGTACGTAACGATATTAAAAGTAAAAAATATTCTTTCGTCAAGGAAATCTCAAAAAATACATGACGGATTTTGATTTCAGTTGTACCAGAAAGTACCTATGAAGGTAACCTACTGAATGCACGTACTACGAAAAATAAGTTCAAAATAGTTTTGAAATTATATTTAAAAAACTGATAAAAACACACAATTTGGCTACATACGTCACGAAAATTTAATGTGCGTCATTTTCACGAGCTGGATGTTTTAATTAGATTTCCAAATTGAAGCACATGGAGCAAAGAAAATATGCAAACAATTTTCATTTAAGTGCAACAAAATATATTAAAACTTAAAAAACAAACTGAAAAAATCCTTTTTTTTCCGTTAATTGAAAATAAAGAGGCCATAATTCTTAGATGCGATACTTTTTATAATTGCGCTTTACAATCGGCATTAGCATCTTTTATATTTCGCGCGTGCAAATTGGAAACAATTCTTTCGTGTTTAAATAAAATACGAGTTTAAGTTGGATTAAAAGCGTTTTAACCTCTTAAGGGGCGCCATTTGCAGTCAGCAAACGGTTAATTTTAATACTTAAATTGCCAACTGGTACCAGTAATTTTTTAGTACAATTTTGATCTCATAATATACATGACGAAACGGTTTAGATTATTTTCCATTAAATTTGTTCGTAAATATCAGTGGGAATTAATTATTTGATCATTTTTGAAGCAGAAATGCCTTGCTCCTGAAAGGTTTAAGCAATGTATCGTTTAAGCAATGCGATTGAATGAGGCATTCCGATCATACATTACTGGCATTTAATCTTATAGTTTAGCGATACTTTTTTGGTCGTCAGTATAATCATGTAGTACCAAAAAAAAAAAAAAAAAGAAACGATAGTTGAAGCAATAAATAAAAGTTATAAATAATAAACATAATAAAAAATATACATAAAACAATAAATCGAAAATATTAACACTTACAGCAATATTCAAAATCAAAGTTTTCACCAATTTGGTGACAGAAAAAATCGCGCCAACTTGGTACGTATATGACATCTACGCCATATTTATGTATAAAAATAAGTATAAACGTTCGTCAGAAATGAAATCTGGTTTTCTGAAGCCCAAATTGGACCAAGATTTATAAAAATGCCGAAGTGAAGATATTAAAGGAAAAGTACCATGAAAACGGGACGAAAATATCATATACGTATTTGGGGTACTACTTGGTTATGCCGTCGACCAAAAAAAAAAAAAAACCGCCAAATTATAAGATTAAATTCCAACAATAGATGACCTTGAATGTCCCATGCAATGAAATTGAACAAGATACTTGTGTTTAAAACATCATAAAGGGATTTTTATTTCAACTTTTTATGAATGTTTTACTAATTTAATTGTTCTTCTGTTGTTTAAACTAAAAATTTAGTCAACATGTATAAGTTGGCTATTAGTTTGGCGATTTGTATCATTTGGCGAAATTGGTCGACGGGATAACTAAGTAGTACCGTATTTAGTTTGGCGCAAATTTGGCGAAAATCATTTTTTAATTATTTTCTATTATTTAAAAAAAGGAAGTAACAATAAATAAAAACACGATTAAATACAGATTAATTTAATATAGGAAAAAACAATTGCCGGGTTACCATGTCATGCAAAATAACGATAGTTCGATGCCAATTATGTGGAAGAGTTCCAAATCCTGTTCTGGCATTTTTTGTGAAATTTTATTTTTTATTTTTTTATTTTATTTTATATTATTTATTTTATTTTATTTTTTTGCATTAAATGAATCGGTTCCTTTTTTCTATTGTCCAACAAAGTTGAGAAGTGTTTATGCATTCGGTTTGTCTGTCCGTCTGTCCACGCTCTAACATCCGTAAATATACTCGGATTTTTTATGCAATTCGTAAACCTTATTTAAGGTTATCTAGGCATGTTTGGTATTATATATGAAGTATGTGAGATTAATAGTTTATTTACAGGGACACCCAAAAGTTTTCCATTACATTATGGTCTATAAGAAAAATCGATAACAGAGTATTTTTAGGAAACTACACTATTGCGAAGTATTGAAACTTATATAAATCGATATTTTTTATTACGATTACGTTTGAACAAGATATTCATATAATTTTTAATCCGTGTACAGGGACACTCAAAAGAAATCGGTTACAATACTGTCTTTGAGCAATAATTGTTTGTTATGTGTTTTCAATTTCGGCATGTGTTTTGAAATGTAACTGTTTTTTAGGTGCATTGGAATTATATATATACGTAGTACCTATAGTCGTCGTCTGAACCCTCCGTATCTCTGTCCGCCATAGAACAGCACGAAAACTATCGAACCGAATCATTTTAAATTTTAAATATATATTTGTTTCTGGATTTTGTTGAGTTATTTTAAATTTTAGTAAAATTGGATAAATAGTTCGAATAAAAAAACAGAGACAGTCAAAAATATACTGTTACATTATGGCCGATGGGATGAAATAATTCCAAGAACATTTTAATGATGTTACGCGCCCATCGAAACCTAATAAAATTGATAGGCATTTATGAGGAGCACTAGAATATATATTTTTTAGAGCACACCGCTCAAAGAATATTTATTATTCATTTACAGGCCACCACAAAAGAATTAAATAACAAAAAGGTACAAGGGAAGGGACATTAATTTTTCAACTTTACTAATCTGGGGATTTTATCATTTTCTCAATTGTCACTAGCAAGCTTTTTAAATAATTACTTTTTGGGGTAAAACTCGAGTTCATGTTGGCGTATTTGAGCGAGCATGTCTAGCGTAAAAGTATGTATTTATAAATCATTTGTGGTGACATTTTTACAGCTCAAAGCATATGGAGACGAGATTTTCAGATCTCTTTCGTACCTTATACTATAGGCATTGCATATCCTTTTATTTAATGTATGCTACAGTGAAATACTGCTTAACTTCATGAGAACAAGTTTGAAAAGAAAGAAAAATAGTGTATGTAGTGGCCAGCAGCACAATCCATTTAAATCCGATTGAGCATATCTGGGACACACTCGAACGACGTAATGCATTTCTTTGTTGGCGTCTTCGGGATTTTTATATGTCATTTTTTAAATAGAGAATTCCCTAAATTCCCATCGAGAACCTCATCGTATACATAAAAAACAGATGTAGATATTATATTATCAACTATTCTGTATTAACTATCTACACATCATGTAAGCAAATTCTCTCATTCTACTCAATCATCATGATTTATGCAATTTTTTGTGCTGTTTATATTTTTTACGTCATTTCAAAGAGTTCAAATTCCGATTCAAGATATTTTAGTGTTTTATCATTTGCATTACTTTTAATGCATTAGTTACCTTCAATTTTATACCCATGCATGGCTGATTTGCATAGTTTGCTTTCCCATTTTTAGGTAGATTTCGTAAGAAATACTACCTATTGCAATCGCACCAGTTTATCTATCTATCTATCTATCTATCTATCTATCTCACTTTTTATGGACACGATAACTTCTATAATTCTTCACCAATATCCACCAAACTGGTACATAAAATCAATGGGGATAAAATCTTGGCTGAGTTCGTTAATGGGCAAATTCGGACCAAGGGGGTCGGAATAGGGGGCGTTTTTGTGAAAACCGAAGAAAACGCCATTACTTCTTAATTAAAGTAGATATCGAATCGGTTTAAAGTTTATATTACTTCTTAAAAATGGGCCAAAAGTATATACATGACAGATTTTTGATAAATTTAGAAGTGGGCTCAAGGGGCGAAAAAAGCAGGGATTTTGAGAGAAAAAAATTTATAACTTCGTCAATTTTCAAGATATCAAGTCCAACTAAATTTTTTATAAATGTTCTTAAAATTATCTAAAACTTTTGTGTTTACGCGTTTTTGATAGGACCAATTTTTACCGATGAAAAAAAATTAAAAACGAAAGGAAAAAGGGCGTTGAAAAAAGAAAAAAATCCATAACTCCGTCAATTTTTAAGATATCAAATCTGATTAAATTTATTTTACATCTTCTCAAAAATATCTACAACTTTTATATTGACAAGTTTTTCATAGGACCAATTCGTATAGCAAAAAGAAATTAAACAAAAATAGGAGTTGGAGAAAAAAACCTCAAATCCAAACGGCTTATATTCTGACTCATTTTTAAATACATTTTTGATTTTAAACGCATCCAAATGGTAGATCCTCTTATTTAAAAACTGTATAAAGTGATGCATTGGTCAATTTTCTGATAAAGACAGAATATATTTCAAAAAAGGCTACCAAAAAGGGTATTTTGAACAGAATTTCCGAAAGTCATCGGGACTGAAAATTGAAGGAAGTATTCAAATAAGAAATTGCGTTTTTTTCTGACTCGTTTTTAAATCCATTTTTGTTCTCAAACGCATCCAATTTACAGATCCTCTTATTTAGGAACAATATAATGTGATGCACTGGTCAGTTTTTTGATAAAGACGGAATATATTTAAAAAAAGGCTACCAAAAAGGGTATTTTGAACAGAATTTCCAGAAATCATCGTGACTGAAAATTTAAGGAAGTGATCAAATAAGAAATTGCGTTTTTTTCTGACTCGTTTTTAAATCCATTTTTGCTCTCAAATGCATCCAATTTACAGATCCTCTTGTTTAGGAACTACATAATGTGATGCATTGATCGGTTTTTTGATAAAGACAGAATATATTTTGAAAAAGGCTACCAAAAAGGGTATTTTGAACAGAACTTCCCGAAGCAATCATGATTAAAGAATTATGGATGTATTCAAACAACAAATCGGTTATTTTATGACTCATTTTTAAATTCAATTTTTTTCTCAAATGCTTTCAACTGACAGTTTTTTGTTATTTAGGAACTGTATAATATACTGTTTTGGTAGATTTTTTAATAAATTTAGAATCTATTTCAAAATATGTTGTCATAATGGGCATTTGAGCTGAATTTTCCTTAAGATGATTCTGATAAAACCAGTTTTTGCAGAAAAATGAAATTAAAATTTTTTCATAAACGGCCAAATGAAGTTATTAAACTGGGTTTATCTCTAATCATATATATATATATATTTTTTGTTGAAATGAGCACTCTTCGAAATCGATCTCCGCCTATAGGCCCAGCCGACAGGGATTTTTAACCGTGTATAGGAATTTTTACATAATATTTTGCATTTCTACCATTTACTTTTCTCATTTTTGACATTTAAATTTGTGGAACTACATAATCAATTAAAAATAACGGTACTTCTAGGTTAACCCGTCGACCAATTTCGCCAAATTATACAAATCGCCCAACTAATAGGCAAATTATACATGTTGACATACTTTTTATTTTAAATAACGAAAAAACAAATAATTAGAAGAATATTAATAAAAATATGAATAAAAAGTCGAAATAAAAATCTCTTAATGACATTTTAAACACGTGAATCGCATTTAATGTCATTGAATGTGACATTCACGATCATCCATTATTGGCATTTAATCTTATAGTTTGGCGATAATTTTTTGGTCGACGGGATAACCTAGAAGTACCAAAATAACATATCATTTTTTATTAACGTTTTGGAATATAGACTTTCTATTTGGAAAATATTTGGTAGAGAATTGGGAAATCTGAAGTATATCTGAATGTTTTTGCCACGATGACAAAAAAAAAAAAAAAAAAAAAAAAAAAAAAAAAATTAAAAATTAATAACTCAATTGTGGTACAGGTTTCAAACAAGTTGCATCTAAAAGTAACTTTTTTTTCTTTATACAACGGTGTGCAATGTTTAGAAATTTAAAATTTACAGTACCGAAAATTGTTAAACTGAAATTTCATTTAATATTTGTTTATGATTGACTCAGGAATATTAACGTGTATCTAAATGTCCAGGCATATTAATATAACTCTGTTATTACGTAAACTACTTTTTGATAATTTTTAAAATGTTATTATTGGTTTTTTTAAATATAGAAATCATTTATAAGCCTAAAGTTATAGCCTTTGAAAATATTATTTTCCAAATAGTCGTTGTAATTTCTAAAATTACATTTTTTTTTTATGTGGTATTTTTTCGTTCTTTCTTTTTTTTATACTTTTTGCAAATTACTATTAAATATATGCTCTCAGCAAGCTCAGACTAATCCCTCTGAGGGAAATCCTAGTTAAAAATATGTTTCGAAAAAGCGCCAATGGTGCTGCAATTTTTCATGTTGAATTGATACTATATATGTATGTACGTGTATATATACAATATATGAATACATGTATATATATACATATAATGTGTGTAGATATAATACTGTCTCCCAACTATTCGAAAAGTACTATAATTTTTAATAATTTTCCTCATTTACAAATATAACTTTTATAAACGCTTTACAAAAAGATAGTGTAGAAATATGAGACATACAATGGTTAAAAGAATGGCAAAATTAAACAATGTGATAATTTACAAAATATTTCTATTTAAAACCCATTATAGCATTTAACGGTATTGCATAAAAAAAGAAAGAAATGAAAAAGTTGAAAAAAATATCAGAAAGATTTTTAATAAATAAACTTTGATAATATTTTTTTCAAAGTTATTAAAAAATGGAAGGTACACAAAAGATTTAAATTTTCATTCTTTCCACTAAATTATTTGTTTATCTTGGAAAAATGCAAAATACTCTTTGTATTTTTTGCAGAGTACGGACCATATTATCAAACAATGTTTTCCTTTATTTATATATTTACTGGATATAAAGAATTAAATATCTTTTAAAGTTTACATAATAGAACATAAGAAAATACTGAAATAAAGGATTTCGGTGTTTTTAAA
>CAXHSM010000217.1:0-56000 GCA_964019185.1 Maratus speculifer | reverse complement strand
TTGTGTTTTTTCTGTATTTTTTGCGGGAGGTGGAGTAGAAATGGCAAAATTAAAGTGCAATTTTTTCTGTTTTTACGGAATCTAATCAATGGAGGGGGGATAGTTCAATTCACGGATTGTTTACCGAGCACGGAATCCTCCGCGGAATGGATTATACCTGACCTGAGCTAATTAATTATATATCCATTCAACCTGAACCAGTTTTTAAAAAATAGATAACCCGAACTTGACAAAACTTCTAAAATCAATAGTATTCATTCCAAACGCAATCCCAACTCAGTATGTAAAAACAAAATTCCATCTTGTAAAGCAATAATGGAAAAGTAGTCTAGTATCAATTATATCGATTTTTCTACATAAAAAATATATCTGTATATTGATTCATTGACATTCAAATAATGTAATTTTTCATTTTAAAATATATTTTGGGGATACTTTTGAGGAATCTGATAGAATCGAGCCCATACGCTAAAACAATTAAAATTACCCGACTCGAAAAATAGAAGTCAATCCTAAACTTTCCGAAAAAAAATTAACTTTAGCCAGGTCCGACTAAAACCACCAGTCGAGTTGAGTTTAATTTTCCGAGGAGATGCAGGATCGGGTTTCTACCCGAAACCCGATTTGAGCTAGACATCTCTACATTTCGACCTGAACCCGAAATATTTCAACCCAACCAAACCCTAATTGTAGCTGATGAAAAAATATATCCATGCTGTAATGCAGTTATGTAAGAATATGTTTACAAATATATATTCAGTAACAATTTCAGATTTTAAGTAAAAAAAATCAGTATACATAAATTCATTGACATTCAAATACAGTTTTTCATCTTAAAATAAGTTTTGTAAATTCTTTTGAGAGATCAATTCTTCTCGAATCAAGAACCATAAGTATCAACATCCAACCCGAAACTGAAACAAAGTTAATCCGACTTTAATCCGACACTCAACGACAAAAATTTAGGCTCAACCCGATCCGGTCCAGACTGCGAGTCATGTCAGGTGCAGTTTGCCCCACACGATGAAGCATTCTACTTGTTATCCAAGACAACCCCGACAAAATAATTTTCGTTTTCGTATTTTAACTGAACTAAAAATTCTTCATTACCAAGCCGATCGTAAATCCAAAATAAGCTAAAACTAATCCACAAATTTAATGTAGTTAAAAAAAAAGTATAAAATTGATTTTTAGTATAAATTTTATCTTTTTGTTGAAAAATAAACATGCATAGAGTCATTCATGCATCATCCTATGCTGTCATCCATGTAGATTTTTATTTTAAAAATTCAGATTTTTTTTTCGACAATTCGGGTTTATCTAAACTCAAATTGTAAGAATCAAACTTCAGTCAGAAACCGATGTACAAAAAAGAATTAGTTTAGTGAATCCGACTTTCAAAAAACTCCATATTTCGACCCAATTTGAATGGGCTGAAATTCAAAAGTCAAAATATTTTCCCCGACGAAATTGAATTTTGACCCCGATGGGGGGGCCAGGTATGCCCGACGGGGGGGCATATGCCCCCACGGCCCCCCCTCTGGCGCCGCTCTTGATTTCCATGAAAATACAGTCAGATAAACGACAATAGTATTTTCATGCTTTTGTAACCTTTCATAGAGAATACTGTGATATAGTACACCTTTCCAAACAAAGCGTTTATAACCTTTAGCAGTTGTACAGATATTACTATTTAAGCAATTTTTTAATAGCAATCTGTTGGCAAACGATTAAATCAATTTGATAAAAATACCAAAAACTGTTAAATTTCTAGTTTGAAAAAACCATTTTACATCATAAAATTTCCCCATCCATGATTTGAAGCTATTTTGTAACAATAAGGTAGAATTTTCAAATACACTGGCCCAACACGTTGCAAATATCTCATGCAGTTGTAATATTTGCAAATTTGAATTGCACTGACTTTGTACCTCTTACCAGTCTAACCAAACACACATTTCCAGTTTCTTATATGAATCCTGAAGAGGCCCAATGTGTTCCAAAGTCATTAATATATTTTGGGAAATGGAATAACAAATGAACATAAAAAGTTAAAAATTCAACACCATATAAATCTTTTACATTCATAAAAAACTTATCTAATGCACATTTGCATTCTAAAACATTAGATATCTTATCCTGTAATAAAGTATAAAAACTAAAGTATAAACTAATAACAACCAACGGCGTAAATACCCTTCAGGTAACAAACCTTTTAAAACTGGCAATGAATAGTAGACCAAAATGCACGTCATTGAGATGCCTTCCACTCGCATCTAGGTTCTATAAATGCTGGAATTCTTGTGACATTTACAAGAACTAATTTTAAGCATCTCATCAATTTTTGCTGCTTTGTGCTGAAGATACCACGGTTTTTCATGGTGAATTGAATCTGACCATGCAAAAATCAACATTTTAACTACCCCGAGTAAAACGCTATGCATGTATTCAGGCCCATGGACGACACAATATTGAATACGATTAATAGCGATAATATTGAAGAGCCTTTAACACCTCTTACAATTTTTTGATATTTGGTTGCTTTCATAGCATCTTTAATAACTTCCTTTTCCGTTCTGTCTTGTTCCCTATAAGGAAGGTAAATCTGACATTTACCTTTCCCTTTGTCTACAGTTTCTTCTTTATAGCAGAAAGGACAACCATATTTACCATTGAATTGGATCAAATTTTTTTATTTAGGTCTAGCAACACGGTCAACTGAAGCCAAAATGCAATGAACTTTTATAGTGAACGTTTCCTCATTATAAATAATTGTGAAACCTTCAGCGTGCAACTTTTGCAATTCATTCACAAGTTTCTAAAAATATGTCCATTCGTGGGGATCCTTTATCGAACCAAACTCCAGTAGAAATGGGTTTATTTCTAATATGGAACCTGAATAGGCCATAAAGACATCTGTGCTAATTTAAATACCCTTGCTCCATCAGTATTAAATTGGATGGAATTTCTTATCAGAAATTATTTTGTCAGTAACAAGTTTTTTGTTACTGACTTTGGGTGGATGTATGGCAGTTAAAGTAAGCAAATCTTCCAAGCCTTTATCACTTATTCCATGCCTTTAAAACAAATGCTAGAATTAGAAGTGCACTTTCTTCTTCTGTGATATTTGCAAATCCTAAAATGAAAAATAAAAATAATTTTAAATATATTATTAACTTATGTGAAAATACTGAAAAATAAAAATTGTACAACAAACTGCATCATTTAGAAATAAAAATATTTTTTGATATGGAAGAATCAAAAAGAAACTTAATTATTCAGGTCTAATATTTTCTTTTTGTTCTTAAATTTTGCTAGAAACTTCTTCGTCCTGATCTACATTTTCATCTTTATATTCACATTCCATGACCGTGATATCATCATCCTCTGACAAGCAATCTTCAGAATCACTATCAGATTCTTGATACGATTCCTAAATACAATAATTTAAATATTTGAATTGAATATCGTCAGCATGTTGTCTTTTAAATGCTTGCGATGAGCTATTACAACATTCAACAGGTATCTCAGGAATTTCTGTATCGGTGGAATTTTCATTTTCGCAGTCTCGACGCTGTTTTTTTCTCTTGCACATTTCCACGTTTTCAACAAGAAAACCTTTATAACTTCTTTTGTTACTTGACATTTCATATAGATGTAAAAAAATAAAACTTAAAGAAAATTTATGACTAGAATTTATGAAGCTAAAACTGAAAATAACACTATAACACTTAATGAAGATTAACCAAACAAAATCGGCGGCAAAATCGTAAACATAAGATTGCATCTGGATTCATTTACCGTTAAATCTTTCACAATATTTAAAATACAGTCGAGTCTCTATATAACGAAATCCATTGTTCCAGTAAAAAATTAGTTATATAGAGAAATTCGTTGAATAGAGAAAGCCGTTAAAATTTCTGTTTAATGTGCAAATTTTGAACTACGTTTAATTAAAAATGTGAAGCGTTTAACTATAAATATTAACGTAATAGCCTATTTCATAATTATTTGAACAGTTTTTCAAAAAAGTGAATAGACATTTATTTAAAAGCTTAATAAAAATCACACAATAAAAATGTACGTAATTTTTTTACCATTGGAAACGCATATCAAATTTTCGTGGGCGATCTCATTGCTCCGGGAGTGAATGCCCCCCCAAGCCACCCTCTGAAATAAACAGACTTTAATTACCATATTGATCCAGCTTTTACATGTGTAACAATTAAATTGACACTGTTTCTCTCCCCCAGGGGAATACCTTCTTTAGGTATTTACGGGCTTCGCGACCCCGGGATCCTGAGCGATTATTCTCCTTTCCTTTTTTCTTCTCTATTTTAGTTGTCTATCCTTTTCTCTTTGTTTCACACTTTTTAATCTTCTCTTTTCAGTTTGTTATCCCTCTCTGTTCTTGTTTGTTTTTTTACTAACTCTTTGTTCTTGTTTGTTTTCTTACTAACTCTTTGTTCTTGTTTGGGGTTTTTAGACTAACTTTTTGTTCACATAATTCTTTGTTCTACTAACTTTGTTGCTGTTCTCTTGTTTAAAAAAAAAAAAAAAAAAAAAAAAAAAAAAAAAGGGAAAAAAAAATAAAATAGACAAAAGACAAAAAAGACACCATTTTTTTAAGCTCCCTCTCGTATAACTCTTTTACAATAGTGGTTTTTTTTTATTCACGTGAGACACCCTGGGTGTTGAGGTTTCTTTTAACCTCATCGACTCGTCTCTTCCTTTTTAGGTTGATATCGAGTCCCAGGGTGCAGGGCATCTCTGAGCTCTGGTTCCAAGTACGGCGGGCGCCATGCTTGCATGGTGGTTGTTAGGAGTAACACCAGAAGACTGGTGCCTTTCGACGTAAGGGCCGGCTGTAGGTTGGACAGAGCTGTAAAGGCTTACCTACGGCTACCCATTTTCCTTGGAAAAGAACCGGAGCTTCGGAGATGCTATCGAGTTTAACCCAATGTTCGAAAAACGTGGGGGTCTGTTGAAAATAGTTTTCGCCCTTTTGAGACCTGCACCAGACGTAACGGTAAGAAGGGTCGGTGACCAGGCCCGATGCCTGGCGTTTTATTTACTTTTTCTCTCTAATATGGCGACAAATTTAGGAATTCAGACATGCGATGTGGTAGCCCCACAACCCCATAACTCACTTAAAAATCAGCCTGAAACTGTAATGTCTCAGAGCTCATCAGAGATGTATGTATCTGCTTACGAAGTGGTAGCCCGACAACAAAATAAAGAGAATAAAGTATTGAACTATACCTCACAATCTACCTCATGGGCAGAACGGGTTGAAGAGTTTTCTTCCAAAATGGAAAGTAAAACTGTCAACTCCGATGCCAACAAAATCAAAGAAAGATTTTTTGTAATAAAACGTAAAGAAGGAACTTTTGAAAAGACATCACCTTTTTTAATACATAAAGCAATACAAGGTTTGGTTGGTGAGCACAAAACAATAAAAAAACTCCGGACAGGTGAACTACTAATAGAAGTCAGCAATAGCCAGCAAGCTTTGATTTTAAAAAAATGTACACATCTTGCTAACATTGCCGTCACCATATCGCCACATAGATCATTAAATACATCTCGCGGTGTAATCTCGGAGTCTGATCTTTTGTATGTCACTGAAGACGAAATATTAGAAAACCTTAAAGACCAAAACGTCATCGAAGTCAAACGAATAAAAATTTACCGTAAAGACGAGCAAACCTCTAATCAAGTCCAAATACCTACGAAGCACACCATCCTCACATTTAATACACCCAACTTACCTAAATATATAATTGCTGGGTATTTATCATGCTCAGTTAGACCCTACATACCAAACCCATTGCGTTGCTTTAAATGTCAACGCTTTGGGCACTCAAAAATCTTTTGCCGAGGGAAACTCACTTGCGGTCGGTGCGGCGTAGCTGACCACGAAAGTATACAATGCCAAGCAACACCTTATTGTGTAAACTGTAAGAAAGACCACCCATCTTACTCAAAATCCTGCGAACAATGGAAGAAAGAAAAGGAAATACAAACCATACGTACTAAAGATAATATATCATATCCAGAAGCCAGAAAAATTGTTGAATCCAGGACTCCCAAAGTTGGTGTATCATATGCTACTGCCTTATCAAAAACTTCTCACAGAACTTATCAAACCATTGCAACACAAACAGAACTCCCTACTGAAACTAATCATCAATCAAACCAAAAAGAAAACAGCTCCGCAAATAACTTAAATAAAACTAATAGAACTACACAATCTAACTCATCTAAATTGGTCAATTCCGTTCCTCCTAAATCACCGCAAAATGGGACTTCAAAATCATCTCAATCTCTTTTTCCTAAAGCTCCACTCCATAAAAGAGGCACTCAAAATACAACCAAAATAACACCTTTAAAAACAAATCGTAAATCCGACACAGATAAACACAGCCTTCCAATTATTAAAACTATTGTAGCATCTGAAAACCTAGTCAAAAAGAAAAAAAATAAAACACAGAAACATCAATTAAATCCAAAGCAGGATACCAAAACTTATGTGACCACTGTGCAGGATGATGATGCTCTTGACCTTCATCCTGAACAGGATGCAGAATTGGACGATGGAGATAGTAGCATGTCTACTACCTCCGAACAAAACGACATAGATACTTATATCTAACTCGCCCAATCATGACAAATATTATCTCATGGAACTGCCGTGGCTTTCGTAATAAATATGACGAGATCCGAAACATTCTTCATGACAATCAACCTTTATGTTTAGCTCTGCAAGAAACGCATCTTAAACCTACTGACAAAGCAAAATTGCGCAATTACTCTACATATAGAAAAGATTTTTCAGGTACTGACAGAGCTACTGGTGGAGTAGCTCTTTTTATCTCAAATAATTTACCTCATACTTATATCAATTCAAATACTAACTTACAAGCAGTTGCAGTCCGCGTTCATATTAATCACTTAATAACAGTCTGTACCATATATTTGCCACCAAATCTGCCAATACAATCTGCACATCTAGATAATCTTATTCTTCAACTCCCCATTCCTTTCATTATTCTCGGAGACCTTAACGCCCACAGTCAAATGTGGGGAAACCATGACTCTAATCAAACGTGGTAGTATGATTGAGAAAATTATATCTGACAATGGCTTATGCCTGCTCAATAATGGAGATCATACTTACTTTCACGAGCCTACTCACTCCTTCCATGCCATAGATCTCACTATCTGTTCTCCATCCATTTATCCATATTGGAACTTCTGGGTTTCTGATGACCTCCACGGCAGTGACCATTTTCCTACTTTTGTTTCGCAGACTACTCCCCACATGGACTCTAATAATTGTTTTAAACGCTATGTTTATGACAGAGCCTATTGGCCAACTTTCACAGACCTTGCTAAAATTACAAATGATATGATAGAATGTGACATAGACGATGCACTTGATAATATCACCCAGTGTATTATCAATGCTGCAGATTCTAGCATTCCAAAAACATCATCTACTCATAAACACAGGAAACCTTGGTGGAATAATGATTGCCAAAATGCAAAGAAGAAACAACAAAGGGCTTGGGGCCTCTTTCGGAGGTACCCTAATAATACTAATTATATGGCATATAAAAAAGCAAAGGCTGAAGCTAGAAGAGTGCGACGCAAGAGACAACGGGAGTCCTGGACTAACTACGTATTTAGCATAAACTTCAATATCTCAACCAAAGAACTGTGGCAAAAAGTGAAAAAATGTATGGGCCTTTACTCAGAAAATCATATTTCCATTTTAAATTACAACGGTCACACCATCTCATCTCCTAAGAACATAGCAGAGACCATAGCTAATATCCTTGCATCCATCTCAAAATCCGACGCATATCCTGACTTTCATATCTTACAAAAGACGAACTGAAATGAACAGGATTAATTTTAATACTCATAATTCACTCTAATACAATCAACCATTCATTATATCAGAGCTTTTAAAATGTTTGAAAGACAGCCACATATCTGCACCTGGTCATGGCGGCATTACATATATCATGCTCAAGCATCTCTCGTCACTCTCCCTTAACAATCTACTCTCTTTTTTTAACAGAATATAGACCTTCCCTAATACATGGTGCAGAGCTATTGTTATACCTTTTCCCAAACCAGGAAAAGATGCTACTAATCCCAATAATTATAGGCCAATTGCACTCTCTAGCTGCCTCTGCAAGCTTCTTGAAAAGATGGTCAATTGTCGGCTCATTCATGTTTTGGAAACAAACAATCGCCTTACCGCTTTTCAAAGTGGTTTTCGACGTGGTAAATCAACTATCGATAACCTAATCCACCTTGAACATTACATTCGTACTGCATTTCTCAAACGCAGCCATTTGGTGTCAGTTTTCTTTGACATGGCGAAAGCCTATGACAGAACATGGCGATATGGGATCCTACGTGACCTTTTTAATTTAGACTTTCGCGGAAACCTTCCTATTTTTATCAAAAACTTCCTCGCAGTTCGGCTCTTCCAAGTTCGAATTGGAGGAACCCTTTCCAGTTTTTATGTACAAGAGGAGGGTGTACCTCAGGGTCACCCTCTTTGCTATAAAAATAAATGATATCCTTAATCAACTTCCACCCTCTGTGAAAGGTGATCTCTACGTGGACGACTTCCGTATTATGTGCATGGGGCAAGATATTCGCTTTATCGAGAGACAATTGCAAATTGCAATTAAAAGTATTCTTAGCTGGACAAATAAAAATGGTTTTGTAATATCTCAGGACAAAACTTCTTGTGTTCACTTCTGTAGACGAAGGAATCTGCATCCAGATCCTGAAATTTTTATCAACTCAACTAAAATTCCTGTTGTAGACAGTGTTCGGTACCTAGGCCTTCATTTTGATAAAAAGCTCACATTTTTACCACACATTTTACAATTAAGGACAAAATGTGAAAAGTCGCTGAACTTGCTGAAAGTACTATCTAACACCTCTTGGGGAGCAGACCGTACTTCTCTAATTAAAATATATAGGGCTGCAATCCGTGCAAAAATTGACTATGCCTGCCAGGTTTATGGTTCTGCCCGAAAATCTGTTTTAGAAAAACTTGACACTGTGCATCATAGCGCACTCCGTGTTTGCTCTGGTGCATTTCGTACTTCTCCAGTTTTAAGCCTTTACGTTGACTGTAATGAACCTTCATTGCATTATGCTCGTGAAAAACCTTCACTGGATCTATTTTATCGTGTCCTTTCTCATCCTGGTCATCCACTTCATCCTTATATTTTAAATACTGACAATGATACTCTTTATCAGCATCGCCCTTCTTGCATTCCATCTTTTGGAGTACGAATGAGAAACCTAATCAACAATAGCCCTTTGAATGATATTGAGGTGAGTACATGCTCTTTGCATGTATTCCCTCCTTGGAAGCCGCCTAGCATTACCTCTCTTCATCCTTTTAAAGGATTTGATAAAAATAACATGGCCCCTATTGTTTTTCAACAATTATTCTCTGCTCATCGTACAAATTATAATAGCTATACTGATATTTATACAGATGGTTCGAAATGTGGCGACATTGTTGGTTGTGGGGTTTTTTATGATAACACCTCGTTGAGTTACCAGCTTCACCCTTCCACTTCAATCTTTACAGCAGAATTAATTGCAATAGAAAGAGCCATGTTACACATTTCCCATCATCATAACACATCCTTCATTATTTACACAGACTCAAATAGTTCTATTGATGCTATTAAATCTTTTAATAATCATCCTTATGTGTTAGCCATCCTTAACATTTATAAAGATTTGACAAGGCGCGGCTATAGTATTTTGTTTTGCTGGGTACCTGGACACATGGGTATGCCTGGAAATGAAAAAGCAGATATGGCGGCAAAACTTGCTCGTGACCCCCTTCACCACAAAGTCCCATTCTCAGACGTTAAACTAACTATTAAACGCCTTAGTTATAATAAATGGCAAGAAAGCTGGGACTTGACTTTCAATAATAAACTGCATAGTATCAAACCAACAATCGTGACCTGGCCTCCAATTTATCCAAGAAAAAAGGATGTTATTCTAACTCGTCTGAGAATTGGACATTCAAGGATTACACATAAACATCTGTTACTTAGGGAGGATGCACCCATGTGTCCAAAATGTCATTTTGATCACTTGACTATTCACCATATTTTAACTGACTGCCCAGGCCTCCGACACTTGTACAGGACATTTTTTAACTCATCATCTCCAACCTTGACAAACCTCATTGGGGAATTACCTCATGGGGCACTTTTTACTTTTTTAAAAAGTGCTGGATTTTATTTTGACATATGATCTTTTAATGTTTATTATTTATTTTATGACTTTGTTTCTCAGTTTGCCCTTTCTATTTATTTACTTTTAATTGTACATCCTAACTTTTTACTTTTCTACCATTGCTTGACTGTATCTGGATGGGATACCCCATCCAGATATTTCTATATTTTGATTTTTTAATCTTTGTTTTGGCGCAGCATGTCCCTGAAGGGATTTTGTGCCATTAAACCCTATACAACCAACCAACCGACACTGTTTCTCAAAGTTTGTTAAACGATGTGTGGGAGGGGGGCTGGTGGAATGAATTCGTTTTACTTAAAGAACAAGGAGATTCAAGGTAGTGAAGCAATATAAAAAAACTCAGCCTTGAACGAAAAATCAAAAATAAATGATGGAAATTTGATTCCATGTGATTTCGAAGCTTTTTTAAAACTGAATAAATAAAGACCATTTTATGAAAATTTTCATTATATGGAGATAGATATTTCGCTATATAGAGACTGTTTTAAATGTAATCATGAAAAAAGGGGACCGTTCCTGCTAAAAATTCGTTATATAGAGATATTCGATGTATGGAGTTTCGTTATAGAGACTCGACTGTATATACTAAATTACTTTTTATCAGTTTGTTTTATTACATAAAGCATTTATTATATAATATTGTTTAACACCAGCATACATCAATTAATATAAAATATAATTTTTTTAGGTCATTTTCTAGGTGTGCGTTGGGGATGAGAGGCGTAATTAAGCGTTTTCAGAATATTTGCTAAAACTTTCAACGTTAATAAATTATATTACATAAACATTATTTTTATACTCGATAATAATTAATTTTAGAATAAAGAGAAAACAAATTTTATGTGACTCAATTTAAGGTTTCAGCAATTTTATCGCTTTCAGAAACAGCTACATCTATTCCATTTTCAAAGGACTCAGCAATGGCTAGAACTGGTTCCCTCTCAACAAGACTTTGAAGAACATCAATAACGCTTATTTTAGGCAAAAGGAGTGGTTCTGTAAAATCAGTAATTCCTAGTTCTTTGGAAGCATCTTCAACTGTTAGAACTTGAATCCGTCATGGGATAGGATCCTCTTCTTGAATAGTAATTTCTTCAGGCCTAACAGTATGTTCATCTCTAACATCAGTAGCTCTAGCTCGTTCTTCTGAGGCTCCAGAACTTTGTGGTGTAGAATGTGGTGTAGCAACAATAAAATAATCATAAGTTGGTAAGGAGATTGAAGATTCGTCCATTAAATGGAAAGTACCAAAATCTATTGGAGCATTATCAAAATCTCGTTCATCATAAGTCACTCTAATACCAATGACAGGTTCTTCTAAATCAATTGCTGAAGAAAGTTCTGGGTGGAATGAGCGTATCCTTACAGCCAAGGTTCTTATTTCATCCAACAGAAAAGTGGAATTTTATGGCGTAACAAGAGCCATGGATGGACAACTGAAAGAACTATTGGATGCTATCAATGGCGTAAAGACAGAATTGAAGGAAGAAATGAAGAAAAGTTCTCGTGAGTAGAGAGAAGAATAGATTCGATAGAAGAGAAAATTCAGAATGAAGTTAGTAATGTTAAAGAGAAAATGGAAAGAAAAGTAGAGGAAGTAGAAGAGAAAATTTTAAATGAAGTTCGTAATGTTGAAGAGAAAATAGTGGAAGTAGATGAAAAGCTAAATAAAAGAATACAAGTTCTTGAGAAGTTTTCAGCGTCCAGAGGTAATTATAAAGAATCTAGGAATCCGTCTGCTTTTCCTGTGCACGTTAAGCTGTCGACATATGACGGAAAGAGTTTTTGACTAGTTTACAAGACCCAATTGTCCACTGTATACGAAGCGAACAAGTGGAGTGACGTGGCGAAAGCTTGTCAACTGGCAGCGTCTTTGAGAGTGGAAGCTGCTGATGTGTTGCAAACATTGCCCGGTGTGACGCAACCCAATTTTGAGACCCTCGGTATTGCACTTGAACTGAGATTCGGAGAAAAATCCTTTAAAGATTTTACGGGGATACAAATAAAAGCCGCCATCAAAAATCGGGGGGGAAACCCTCCAAAATACCTTGCCTCAGAAATAGAACGGTTGGTTGGTTGGTTGTATAGGGTTTAATGGCGCAAAATCCCTTTAGGGACATGCTGCGCCAAACAAAGACATAAATATAAAAAAACATGGGGTTAAACAAACGAAATAGAAAAGGCTATCTGGATGGGGTATCCCATCCAGATATAGTCGAAAAAAAAACATTTAAAAAATTAAAGACAAGTATTTTGTAAAGGTGCTAGTATCAAGAAAGGCATCTGGATGGGGTTTCCATCCAGATTGCCAAAAAAGGAATGTCAAAGTTAAAGTTTAAAGAGGTCCTAAATCATAAAATAAAAGCCTGCATGTTTTAAAAAAGCAAAGAGTGCCCCATGAGGTGTTTCCCCAATGAGGTTTGTCAATAGAGGTGATGAAGTTTTAAAATAGAGTCTATAAAGGTGCCGGAGACCCGGACAGTCCGTCAAAATATGATGAATGGTAAGATAATCAAAATGACAGTGTGGACAAATGGGTGCATCCTCCCTTAATAAAAGATGTTTATGAGTCATCCTAGAGTGTCCAATTCTCAGACGAGTCAGAAGAACATCTGTTTTTCTTGGATAGTTCGGAGGCCAGGTCAAGATAGTTGGTTTGATATAATGTAGTTTATTATTGATTTCTAAATTCCAACTTTCTTGCCAGTTATTATGAATAAAGTGATTTATAATTAGTTTAGTGTCCGAGAATGGTACTTTATGGTGTAAAGGGTTAAGAGCAAGCCTTGCCGCCTCATCTGCTTTTTCATTACCAGGAATACCCATGTGTCCAGGTATCCAGCAAAATAAAATATTATAATCTCGTCTAGTCAATTTAATATAAAAATCCAGGATGGCAGTGACATAAGCATGTCTTTTAAAAGATTTAAGTGCGTCAATAGAACTATTTGAGTCAGTATATATGATGAAGGATGTGTTATTATGATTAGATATGTGAACCATGGCTCTCTCTATTGCAATTAATTCAGCTGTAAATATAGAAACAGAAGGATGAAGCTGATAACTTAAAGAAATATTATTACAGAAAACGCCACAGCCAACACCATTTCCACTCTTTGAGCCATCTGTATAAATGTCGATAAAATTTTTATAATCTGCACGGTGTGAAGCAAATAATTGTTGAAAAGCAGCAGCAGGTAAATTCTTTTTATCATAATTTTTAAAAGGATGAAGGGTTTTAATATCAGGTGGGTGCCAAGGAGGATAAATATGCAGTGGACAAGTACTCACCTCAATGTTACTCAGAGGGCTATTGTTGGTTATGCTTCTCATTCTGACACCAAAAGGTGGGATGCAAGATGGGCGATGCTGGTAATGAATATCATTGTCAGTATTTAAAATTAGAGTATGAAGTGGATGGCTGGGATGTGAAAGGATACGGTAAAACAAATCTAACGAAAGTTTTTCACGAATATGGTAGAGTGAAGGTTCGTTACAATCAACATATAAGCTTAAAACTGGTGATGTGCGAAATGCACCAGAGCAAACACGAAGTGCGCTATGGTGCACCGTGTCAAATTTCTTAAGAACAGACTTTCGTGCAGAGCCATAGACCTGGCAGGCATAGTCAGTTTTTGAACGGATGACAGCGCGATAGATCTTAATAAGAGAGGTACGGTCTGCTCCCCAAGAAGTATTAGAAAGTACCTTAATTAAATTTATAGTTTTTTCACATTTTGTCCGTAATTGTAAAACATGAGGTAAAAATTTAAGTTTACTGTCAAAATAGAGGCCTAGATAGCGGACGTTGTCAACAACAGGAATTTGTGTTGATCCAATAAAAATTTCAGGGTCTGGATGCAGATCCCTACGTCTACAAAAGTGCACACAAGAAGTTTTGTCATCAGAGATAACAAAACCATTTTTATTAGTCCAATTAAAAATATTTCTAATAGCAATTTGCAACTGTCTTTCGATAAAACGCATATCCTCTCCCCAACATATAAATCTCCCTTCACAGAAGGGGGGAGTTGACTGAGAATACCATTTATTTTAATAGCAAAGAGGGTGACACTCAGGACACTGCCCTGGGGAACACCCTCTTCTTGTTCATAAAACCTAGATAAAATACCACCAATTCGGACTTTAAATAGACGAATGGGGTCAATCCATTTCAAGTGGTCCAGAAAATATTTTTTTGGTCGCTCGACCATTTTTAAAAAATCTGAAATTTTTTGTACAACAACCCTAACATGACGGAAGTTCAAAATGACCGTTATTTTAATTTTACTATTTTTTTTCTTTGTGCATGGCGGCCATCTTTGTTTCATCGTGTGCAGCGATTTTCTCAGATACTAGGATACACAAAATTGTAAATATCTCGTCTTCTATTTTCCCAATTGAAATGGGCTTTGCAGCATTTTGTTCAGAATAAAATAGACTAAATATACAGTGTAAGAAAAATTTTAAAAAATAAATTTTTACAGGTGAAATTGTAGCACAAAATGTACGATTTTTTCCAAAACCTATCCGTTTGCAAGAGGAAAATTTTCATGCAAGAGCAACTATCAACCTTACACAATTTTTTCTACAAATAGGTCAAAAGTACGTGTACTCATACACCAAGTCGCAGATCTGGGAGTTAATGTCTCTTTGCGAAAAAAATTCCGAAATTCGTCAAAAATTTCAAAAATCGCACTTTTTAGGCTTTGATATCTCTGGTGGGGCACGAGATAAAAATCTGAAATTTTGGCCTATGATTGTATTGTGTAGTAGCGTTATGAACAAAAAAATTTCAAGAAGGAGATTTGACTACAAGCTGAGATATGACATGGAAAATATGTGAAAACAATACTGTCAAACTATTGTAAACCTACTATGTAATTGTTCAACAAGACTGTCAACCTTGCACAATTTTTTCTACAAATAGGTCAGAAGTGTGTGTACTCATACACCAAGTCCCATATCTGGGAAATGATTTCTCTTTCCGAAAAAAATTCCGAAATTCGTCGAAAATTTCAAAAATCGCACTTTTTAGGCTTTGATATCTCTGGTGGAGCACGAGATAAAAATCTGAAATTCTGGCCTTTGATAGTATTGTGTAGTAGTGTTATGTACAAAAAATTTCAAGAAGGAGATTTGACTACAAGCTGAGATACGGTGATTAAAAAAAATGTTAAGAAATGCTATTACGAGTACATTAGGAGAAATGAGATTAGTCTCTTTTATTACAATATTTACACAGAAAATATCGTTTGTTGAAAACCGTTAAATAATAAGCATTTAATTTACAAAATACTATATATGCTCAACAAAGAGCTTAACAATATTTACGAGAGATGTTATGAGTTCGACCAGTTACTGTTGTCAGTCCATCAGGCTGTTCTTTCTAAAAATTTTATTTGAAGCCCCCCAAGTCTTGTCATCCCTTGTTAACTTGAATGAAATTCTCTACGTTTAATAATTGAAGCCTTCTCAACTCGATCAGTTGCAATTCATTGTGTGTAATTTACTTTTCCTGAAATGTGTTCCGAGTAAAATTGTTGCAATAGCATTTCTAGTAGATTTGTTCATCTGGACAAATAATGTATTGGCTTAGCATACATTCTGAATTGTTTAAATCACACAGAAGCATTTGAAAAAGATATTTGTAACTAACATTTAACTTTGTACCATAAATAATTAATTTAAAATTTTGGAGGTATGAACAATTACATAGTATGTTACAATAGTTTGGCAGTATTGTTTTCACATATTGTCCATGTCATATCTCAGCTTGTAGTAAAATCTCCTTCTTGAAATTTTTTGTACATAACACTACTATACAATACTATCAAAGGCCAGAATTTCAGATTTTTATCTCGTGCTCCACCAGAGATATCAAAGCCTAAAAAGTGCGATTTTTGAAATTTTAGACGAATTTCGGAATTTTTTTCGCAAAGAGAAATCATTTCCCAGATCTGGGACTTGGTGTATGAGTACACACACTTCTGACCTATTTGTAGAAAAAATTGTGCAAGGTTGACAGTCTTGTTGAACAATTACATAGTAGGTTTACAATAGTTTGGTAGTATTGTTTTCACATATTTTCCATGTCATATCTCAGCTTGTAGTCAAATCTCTTTCTTGAAATTTTTTGTACATAACGCTACTACACGATACTATCATAGGCCAAAATTTCAGATTTTTATCTCGTGCCCCACCAGAGATATCAAAGCCTAAAAAGTGCGATTTTTGAAATTTTTGACGAATTTCGGAATTTTTTTCGCAAAGAGAAATTAACTCCCAGATCTGGGACTTGGTGTATGAGTACACGCACTTTTGACTTATTTGTAGAAAAAATTGTGTAAGGTTGACAGTTTCCCTTGCATGAAAATTTTCCTCTTGCAAACGGATAGATTTTGGAAAAAATCGTAAATTTTTTGCTAAAATTTCACCTGTAAAAATTTATTTTTCAAAATTTTTCTTACACTGTATATTTAGCCTATTTTATTCTGAACAAAATGCTGCAAACCTCATTTCAATTGGGAAAGTAGAAGACGAGATATTTACAATTTTGTGTATCCTAGTATCTGAGAAAATCGCTGCACACGATGAAACAAAGATGGCCGCCATGCACAAACAAAAAATAGTAGAATTAAAATAACGGTCATTTTGAACTTCCATCATGTTAGGGTTGTTGTACAAAAAATTTCAGATTTTTTAAAAATAGTCGAGCGACCAGTGCTGGACCACTTGAAATGGATTGACCCAATAGCAAGAAAGTTTTTAATAAAAATAGGGAGATTCCCTCGAAAGTCCAGATTAAAAAGGTCGCGGAGGATGCCATAGCGCCATGTTCTATCATAGGCTTTCGCCATGTCGAAAAATACTGAGACCAAATGTCTGCGTTTAAGAAAAGCTGTCCGAATGTAGTGTTCAAGATGAATTAAATTATCGATAGTAGACCTACCACGTCGAAATCCACTTTGAAAAGCGGCAAGGCAATTGTTCGTTTCTAAAACATGCATGAGGCGGCAATTGACCATCTTTTCAAGAAGTTTGCAAAGGCAGCTAGAAAGGGCTATAGGCCTGTAATTATTGGGATTAGTTGTATCTTTCCCTGGTTTAGGGAAAGGTATAATTATAGCTCTGCACCAAGCATTTGGAAAACTCTGCTCAATCCATATCCTGTTAAAAAAGGATAGGAGATTATTGAGAGAGAAAGAAGAAAGGTGCTTGAGCATAGTATAAGTAATCCCATCATGGCCTGGGGCAGATAAACGACTTTCCTTTAAACATTTTATCAACTCTGAAATAATAAATGGTTCATTATAAGCATGCGAGTGATGAGAATTAAAATTAAGCCTTGTTCTTTCAGTTTGTCTTTTATAAGTTAAAAAAGGTTCGGAGTAAGAGTCAGAGCTTGATATAGATGCTAGGGTATTTCCTATTGTGTCAGCGATGTTCTTAGGTGAAGCAATGGTTTGTCCATTTTGTTTTAAAATAGAGATATGATTTTCAGAGTACAGGCCCATGCATTTTTTTACTTTATTCCAGAGTTCTTTACTGGATGTGTTAGAGTTAATGCTTGAGATGTAGTTGATCCAAGATTCACGTTGGCTTTTACGCCGAACTTTTCTAGCTTCTGCCTTTGCTTTTTTATATGCAATATAGTTAGCATCATTTGGATACCTCCGAAATTTGCCCCATGCCTTCTGTTGCTCTTTTTTCGCCTTTTGACATTCACTGTTCCACCATGGTTTCCTATGTCTTGAATTAGAGGAAGTTTTAGGTATAGTAATATCTGCAGCATTGATAATACATTGAGTGATATTATCAAGTGCATCGTCTATCTTACCTGTGGTCATATCACTTGTAATTTTGGCGAGGTTGGTGAAAGTTGGCCAATTGGCTCTGTCATATATATAACGTTTAGCACACATATTAGAATCCCTGTCAGGAGTAGTCTGTGAGATAAAGATTGGAAAATGGTCACTGCCGTGGAGATCATTGGAAACCCAGAAGTTCCAATATGGATAAATAGATGGGGAGCAGATGGTAAGGTCTATTGCATGAAATGTGCGTGAAGGTTCATGAAAGTAAGTATGGTCTCCATTATTGAGAAGGCATAAGCCATTGTCAGATATTAATTTCTCTATCATATCGCCACGTTGGTTAGAGTTATTATTACCCCACAGTTGACTGTGGGTATTAAAGTCTCCCACAATGATGAAAGGAGTGGGGAGTTGAAGAAGGAGACTATCAAGATTTGTTGCCTGAATAGAAGTGTTTGGTGGTAGATAAATAGAGCAGATGGTAATAAGTCTGTTTATATGGACTCTGATTGCAACTGCTTGTAAGTTGGTATTTAAGTTGATTTGTGAATGGGGTAAATTACGAGAAATAAAGAGAGCCACTCCACCAGTGGCCCTGTCACTACCTGTAAAGTCTTTTCTGTAAGTTGCATAGTTGCGTAATTTCGCTTTGTCAATGGGTCTTAGATGGGTTTCCTGGAGAGCTAGGCATAGTGGTTGATGGTCAGAAAGGATATTACGGATTTCGTCACGTTTATTGTGATAACCACGGCAGTTCCACGAGATGATATTAGACATGAAAGGAATGTTAGATATGTATATCTATGTCATTTGTTTCGGAGGTAGTAGACATGCTACTATCTCCATCGTCCAATACTTCATCCCTTTCAGGATGAAGTTTTAAGGCATCATCATCCATATGTGTTTCGTCTTTTTGATTCTGTTGCTTAAGAGTATCATTTCTAGATGTCTTATTTTTTTTCTTTTTGGGTGGATTTTCAATTGGTGCAGCTGATTTAATACGTAGGGTATGTTTTTCAATATCAGATCTGATGTTTGACTTTAGAGGTGTTGTTTTAGCTATGTTTTGAGCACATCTTTTATTAAGTGGGGGTTTAGGAGTAAGTGAATTAGGATATAAGGATTGAGAGGAATTAGAAGAGGAACTTTGTGACAATTTGGGAGGAATAGAATTCATTGACTTTGAAGGCATAGATTGTGTAGATGTAGTAGTCTTACCAGATTTATTATCCAAGGTATCTTTTTGCTTTGGTTTGAAATTTATTTCTGCAGGGAAATCTGTTTGAGTTGCAATAGTTTGATGGGTTTTACGGTTTGTTTTAGATAGAGCAGTGGCATATGAGACACCAACTATGGGTGTTCTGGATTCAACTATTTTTCTAGCTTCAGGGTAAGATATATTTTCTTTTGTACGTATTGTTTGGATTTCTTTTTCTTTTTTCCACATTTCACAGGTTTTTGAGTATGATGGATGATCTCCTTTACAATTTACACAGTGAGCGGTAGCACTACAATTGTCACTTTCATGATCAACCGTACCGCACCGACCACAGGTCAATTTGCCACGACAAGAAATTTTGGAATGTCCAAAACGTTGACATTTAAAGCAACGTATAGGGTTCGGGATGTATGGTCTAATGGAACATCATAAGTATCCAGCCCTTATGGATTTGGGTAAGTTAGGTGAGCCAAAAGTAAGAATAATATGCTTTGTAGGTATTTGTATTTTATTGGTTGGTGTTTGTTCATCATTACGGAAAATTTTTATTCGTTTAACTGCTATAACATTTTGATCCTTTAAGTTTTCTAGTATTTCATCTTCATTAACATGTAGGAGGTCCGATTCAGAGATTACTCCGCGAGAAGTATTAAGAGTTCTATGTGGAGAAACAGAGACAGGTATATTTGCAAAATGTGTGCATTTTTTTAAGTTTGCCGCTTGTTGGCTATTGCTAACTTCCACAAAAAGTTCACCAGATCGCAGTTTTTTTATATTTTTTGGCTCACCAACCAATCCTTGGATAGATTTATGTATTAGGAAGGGAGAGGTATGGTCAAAATTCCCCTCTATACGTTTAACAACAAAAAATCTTTCAGATATATTCACAGAATGTGTTTGGGAACTATCAACTATAGCAGATTCAACTCTGTCAGCCCATGAGGTGGTTGTTAATGCCGAACTCAAAAAATCATTTTTTCCTATATTAACTTGTGGGGCCTCCACATCGCATGTTTTATTTCCTAAATTTGTAGCCATATTTGAGAGATAAATAAATAAAACGCCAGGCATCGGGCCTGGTCACCGACCCTTCTTCTTACCCTTACTTTAGGCGCAGGTCTCAAAAGGATGAAAACTATTCCCAACAAACTTCCACGTTTTTCGAACATTGGATTAAACTCGATAGCATCTCCGAAGCTCCGGTTCTTTTCCAAGGAAAATGGGTAGCCGTAGGTAAGCCTTTACAGCTCTGTCCAACCTACAGCCGGCCCTTACGTCGAAAGGATCCAGTCTTCTGGTAGCATATAGCCCCTCCTAACAACCACCATGCAAGCATGGCGTCCCCCGTACTCAGAGCCAGAGATCAGAGATGCCCTGCACCCTGGGACTCGAGATCTTCCTAAAAAGGAGGAAACGAGTCGATGAGGTTTTAAAAAAAAACCTCAACACCCAGAGTGTCTCACGTGAATATAAAAAACCACTATTGTATATAAAAAAGTAATTACGGAGGGAGCTTAAAAAAAAACCTGGTATATTTTTTGTCTTTTTGAATTTTTTTTTTTTTTTTTTTTTTGTGTTTTTTTTTTTTTCAAACGAGAGAACGAAAACAATGTGAGTAAAAACAGAGAACTATGTAAACAAACAAGTTAGTGAAAACGACAAAGAACTATGTGAACAAAAAGTTAGTAAAAAAACCAAACAATAACACAGAGGGATAACAAACTGAAAAGAGAAGATTAAAAAGTGTGAAACAAAGAGAAAAGGATAGACAACTAAAAAAGAGAAGAAAAAAGGAAAGGAGAAAGATCGCTCGGGTACCCGGGGTCGCGAAACCCGTAAATACCTAAAGAAGGTATTCCCCTGGGGGACAGAAATAGAACGGCTTGCGAATTTTGGCATTTATCGACTGCCCAACAAATGTACAGGGAAATTATCTCACTGCAGTATTTTGTGGATGGAATAAAAGACCCAGAAGTGCAGAGTGCGGTACGAATGGCGGATTTACGTAGGAAAAAGAGCATCGCGTTGGCCGCAACAGGGGGAAATCGTAAAAAAACCATCACGCTGCCAGAGTATTTCCGTAATGTGGAATTTTTCGCCAAATTTTGGCGAAATTGCAAGCAGTTGAAAAAATCACCAAATCACGTGACCATAGTCACGAGGTCGTCTTGTTGTTCAGCATTCACCGCCGCGATCATAGGTTTTGATGTTTTGAACACATGCTATGAGATGGCTGCAAATTGTTCGATTTGATGTTAATTTAATTAACACTTTTAAAAATAAGTGGAATTACTCAATTGATGAGTTGTTAAGTAACAGAGAAGTGTTAGTTTTACGGCTTCCATTTACGTCAGAGGAAGTTGGTTGGTTGTTGGTTGGTTGTATTGGGTTTTATGGCGCAAGGTCCCTTTAGGGACATGCTGCGCCAATACGTCAGAGGAAGAAGTGGAAAATTTCTGAACGGATTTTATAAGAGCCACAAAACTGCATGGGTTGTTTATTATAACAATTCCAAACGGGCAAAGTATGCAAACTATTATCCTTTATTTTATTTTGAGCAGATTCTGCATTAGTGCGATATTTTAGTACATAGTGCAAAGTGTCTGAATTCAACACTGCAAATAATGTATATTTTTTAGACACAAACTCTACGATATTTAATAATAAAGCACAATAAATTCGTCCTACGTATTAAAAAAAGAACTATACATTAAACGTTTTTGGTAGGGTTAAAATCATGATATATTATGTTTTTAGATTAAATCTGCTTGCATTTGTAATTTTTATGTATGTAGAAGATATACATTGTCTTTTTAATTGTATTTCTGCTTGAATCACGATTTCGTGTATAAAGATTGTGTGCAATTTTTATATGCCATCTTTATTTGAACTTGTATATATTTGTCTTTTACTTTATTTCAGGCAGTACCATAAAGTGTGGAAATGCCACTTAAGCAACTACCGGAAGACCCAGGGCAGTGAAGGGAACACAAATTGCACTGCAAAGATGGATATAGTGATCAAAAAGTTGTCGTCTGATACAGTTGAGAAAGATAAATTTATCTGCCTAAATCCACCTTTAAGGACAGTTGTGTTAATAGACCTTATTCACAATCGCACTATCATTACAGCTGCTGCTCTTAAGCTATTAAGAGTATTTGAAGAGGTAATGTGTAATTTTATTATTTAGAGACCTTAACTTATATTAATTTTAGACTACTGTTATGTTTATGTCAAATAATCTGAATTTATTTTACTCTGAAATATTAAATATACTTTTTTATATTTTTAGGTTAAGAATAAATTGAGTATTTTCAAAATGGTATAACACCCGGAGATGCAATGTCTTTGCATGAAAATGAATTGTTATGCCTCGGGGCTTATAAGGATGTAGCTGATGCATTCAATAACCCAACTCCAAAGGAAATATATATTCTGCATGAATTTTTGCGTGAAGAAAATTTAGGCTCCTTTATTTGAGCCTTTTGACAAATTGAAGAAAAGATTAGATATATATAAGAAAAAAGGTATTCGTACAATGTGTATAATATAAGCTGTTGTGTAAAATAATTACATATATATATAATATTAAATGATTTTCATTTTGTATTTTTTTTAATAGGTACTACTGTAATATTAGATAATTACGATTCTTGGGCTGTGTTAGTCGTGACAGAAGTAATGCAAAGAACTCATAGTTTGCCATCATCGGGGGAGATTGTATTTATTGATTCTTCATGCAGTTGTGCAAGTACGTCAGCTTTAGTAACTATACTTATGATTGTTACTAAAGATGGAGCAATTCCTCTTGCGGTCATTTTTTGTGAGAATCGGGCAGAATACAGTTATGACAAAGCGTTTTATTTATTAAAACAAAATTTTCCGAGATGCTTTGGAGGAAATGAAGTATTTTTTTATTTGTCCTCATTAAAGATTTAAAAAAATCACATTTATATAACATAAGAGTTAACTGGCTTACGTTTTCTTTTTTGGGAAATGTAAAATCAGAATAACTGGCACAGATGTCATATACGCATCACATTTGCACGTGTTTTTTTCCCCTGCCAATTTGGCGAAAATTTTGTCTTTAATATATGTTGGAAATTACATGAAATAACAGCGTGTGATTTTTTTTTTTTTTTTTTTTTTTTTTTTTTTTTTTTTTTTGCAATATAAAAATAAAATAGAGAAAAAAAAGAAAGATTCTAGTATTTTAAAAATGAAATAAAAATAAATTAGTTTCATATAAATAATTATTGATATATTTTATAATAATTTAAAGAATTAAAATAAAAGATAACAGTAAATAAACATGAATTCAATAAAAAAGGAAACGATAAATAAACAGTTTATTATTTTTAACTTAATAAATAACAAAACAGTAAACATTTATACTTATAGCTATATTGAATGCATGCAGTTGCATCATTTAATCAGCACATTTCACTGAAATCTTTAATTTTTCCAATTTTATTTCGCTAACATTTTTATAAACTTATAACTAATGAATTTTCTCCTTGGCACAGATGTGCTATGCCAAATTCGCGGGGGCGGGGGGGGGGGACACGTGTAAAAGTGGTGCGTGTATGACATCTGTGACGAATATCCATTCGATTTTGTAAATTTGACTGTATATTTCTAACTATGTTACAGTATTAGAATCTACAAAAAACTCAAATTTTTGCTCATTTTCCAATTTTGATAATTTGTTTTGTTTACCACTATTTATATTAAATATAGTATAAAAACTTTAACAGTTTTTCTCATGTAAATCTTTGGCATTTTCTGTGCTTTGCTTTGTAACTTATTTTTTTGTGTTTGATATTAGCTTTGTAACAAATAACTGCTTGTTTTGTTTTTACTATATGTATAGATTAGCTTATTTTAATTTAAGAAATAAAATTTTCTTTTAATCTCTTGATCTAAATAGAATTATTGCCTTACAACTACATACTATTTAAATTCGAAAGTATTCACATAAAAGAAAAACAATTTTATTGTGATAAAACTTTCTATTTACATTTAGTTAAGCCTAACAGATAACTTTTGCTCCTTGTGTGTTTTTGCTTTAAAATATTGGTTTTATTTTATTTTGTTAAAAAAATGCAGGGGATTATTTCAAAATAAGTATTTTATGCAATTTGCAGTTTAAATAAGTTGAAACTTGCCTTTTTATTAATATTTAATCCACACCTTTTTCTGACTACCACATTAAAACTAATTAATCCACAAATTTGAAAATGGCTACTAAGTGTAACAGTACAGCAGCAAATGTATTTTTTTTACTGAAAATTAATTCTGGTATCTTAAATATGTTATTCCTGCTAAATAATTACTATTTGTACTTTTTATTGAAAACTCATTTTTAAACTTTGACCCTAATATTTGTATACATTTGAAAACTGGTAATTTCATAAACCATTATGCTTTCATAAACCATTATGCCATTAATCTTTAAAGAACAATGATATCAAAAAACAACCTTTTTTAATATCTATAGTTCAATTTTTAGGTGACATAGAATGAAAATAAGAGCCTTTTTGAAGATATTTATTGCACTGCATTTAAAATGTTATTTGTGAGTAAATTTAAGGAATATTACTTTTTATCTAAACAAAATTTCTCCTTGATTCAAAATTTTAAAAATTAATTTTTGCTTTGCATATTTGACTTTAAATCTGAAGGCTCTGTACAGGTATTCGTAACCTTCTCATAATTTTGGCAATTTATTTATTAATTTTGTGTAGATATTAAAGTGTAACTTTTCCCCAGAAAAAAGAAAATCAAATTTAAATTTTAAGACTGATTTTAATTTTAAACTTTGCATGAAAAAATACATAAAACAGTAGGCACAGATGTCATATGTACCACATTGGCATGATTTGTTTTCTGGTGTCAATTTGGTGAAAACTGAGTTTAAAAATACCAGTTGCATACACTCATTATTTTGTATTCTATTTTATTTTATGTTCATAGTTAAACAAAAATTGTATGTGATTAATTTCCGATATTTTAAGTTGTCAAAGGATTATCATTTTATTTCAACTACTCTTTTCCTTTTTAAATTTGCTTTAATCTCCTATTTTCCTGACGGACGACTCATCTGCTGAGAAGAATGCACTGAAAGAATTTTGGCCTCAGAATGATCAATTACTGTGCCAATTTCATGTTGCGCAAGCCAAGTGGCTTTGGTTGTTTTCTCATAATATTCCAATGCAAGAAAGACCTTGACTAATGAAGTTGTTTCAAAATGTAAGTTGTTTTGCAATACTCTTCGAATTTATAATGGACATTTGTTTACTCAATTAAAAGCACATTGAACACAGTTTTAAATAATAAACGTTAGAGATTAAACGTTAGTAAAAGTTACAATTACAAGAATTTACACAGCAAACAAATATATATTCAAAACGTAACACAAAAAAATGCAAATAACTAATTTTTTTAAGTTATTAATAAGGAGAACAGCTGTTTTTGTAATTGAACGCTTTAATTCGTCAGATTTAGTGTGAACCCTGACTACCCTAACCTTGCCATCCGATCCTGTATAAATCTCACTAATGCGGCCTAACGCCCGTGTACATACAGGCAAAAATTATTCTTTTACCAATTGCATTAATCCTACCTTTAAATTATCTTTTTTCACTACCCATTTAGATCTCTGCTGTAACGTATTTAAATAATCTAACCTTCATTTTATCCAAACTTTCTGGACGACTTTCGTAGTCTTCTGCCAACGTTTTAATCAATTGATATTAGTATCAATTAACATTGATTCATGTACAGAGCATTCATGGATCTCCCGATCAAAAAATGATCTGGAGTCAAAACCTCAAAATTATCAAAATCGTTAGTTAATCCTTTGAGCTCTGATGGGTAAATTTCTCCAAAAGTCACATTGGCACTAGTATTTTGCAAAGAAAAAAACTGTTTACGTTTACGATACGCACGAAAATATGCATTAAACTTTTTTCAAATAAATTTGGTCGAATTTTCCGGTGCCGATGTGACATTTCGGAATTAAAATTATGTGGTAGAAAATTCTACCATCAGAGCTCGAAGGGATAACGGAGTAAGAGGTCGGGAATTCAAAATACCCTCTATCTGAATAACTATAGTTTCAAACTCCTCATAATTAAACCTTAAAACACCTATCGCTCGTTTAAGGTGATATTTAACTGATTTCACACCTGCCTCCCAGAGGTCTCCTAAATGGGGGGGGGGGGGGGAGGGATTTAGGAGGTATAAATTTCCAGTCAATTTCTTCAGAAATTAAATAATTTTCTAAAATTTCATCGGGAAAATTTATCATTTTGTAAAACCTTTTCAGTTTGGAATTCACCCCCACAAAAATTTTAACATTATCGGTAAAAATCTTAGAACATTTTCCTCGTCTAGCCATGAAACGCTTAAGCGTGGCAATCAGAGCATCTGGGGTTAAATCTGAGAGAAGCTCAAGATGAATGGCTCGAGTTACAAAACATAAGAGTGGTTAGTAATTAACGTGTGGTGTTCAGAGCCCTCTAGCGAGTAAAGTTTTGGTCGAAACATAACCAAATTTGATCAGCATACATAGTAGACCATGGGATTTTGAATTCTTAAAAAGTAATTAAAAAATAATTTAAAAAATCGCCACTAGGGGAAAATTTATCGTTGTTTATCGACTAAAATGCATTAATTTGCATAAAATCAGTTCTGTATAGAAATCATGAGTATAAAAGGAAAGGCTGGGAGAGTTCTCATCATTATCAACACTCACCATACTTTGCTAGTCAAGCTGTGTTATCAGCAGAACGAGAATTGCAATGCTGCTCTTCCTAAATTTCACCGATTACAGAATTTGCCAAAAGAACCGATGAGCATAACAGATTTACAAAAGATGATTTTAGCCGCTCATAGAAAATCAAATAAGGCGTAACACGCATTAGCTTGTTGTTGGTGACTTTTTAAAGGTTAGTCAGCTTACAGTTTCTAGGGCTCTAAATAAAGGGAGTAAAGCCCTTGCTTTATTGATGCCTGATTTTATATATATGCCTGAAACAGAAGAAGAATGCAAAATGGTATAATTTTTTAATAGTAAATATTAGTGTGAAAGAAATATACCAAATGATATAGCTGTTAAAAATTAAATGATTATTTTTGTGGTAGCATATGTAAATGACTTACTTAATTTTGCTAAAAATTTATCACTTTCTTTTCTGTCTTCCCCACTATTTGTAAATGATTATTGTAAGTAATATCAGTATTATTTAACGTAATTTTTAATTTTTTTATACAGAATAATTGTGCAAATGCCTTGTTATACCAAATTTGATTTAGTGCTTTTTATGTTAACTGTATCTCTATATGGGTGATTCTACGATAAGAGGTAATTTGTGCGGCAATCCGTTTAAAACAGATTTTTTATTCTATATGTTGCTATTTTTTGCAATGAATCGCATCATCTTAATATACTTTATTAAATAACATCACGATTGAATGCCTAATTAAAACACAATTTTCAGAAATTTCTTACAAAGTCTAAAAAAGTCTTTCCCCTGGCATGTCCCCTTGCCGGTTTCAATTTAACTTTCAAACAATACATATTTTTTCCGTCAGATGCTTAGCTAAAGTATGTTTAATTGGAATTTAAGTAATTGTACTTACTAATTATAAAATAAAAAATAAAATAATTTTGTTAATTTCAAATAATTTTTAAAATTAACTTTGTCCCGCTTTTTTGTGTATCTACCCTGTCAAATTTCGTACCGCTGAAACAAATATAAATTCAAGGATGGCTATATCCAAAGTAGCGCTTAAGGACATCTATTGGCTTGAAGTTAGCAATACTAAACGCGGAAGCCATTTAAGCGTCGCCATTTTTAGTTGTTGCGACGCGACCGTGCGGTGTAGTGGTTTCGCACGGTGAATCGTGTATCTTCCCTGGTAAGTCATAAAACTTTTAATATTCATTTAATTCAATTGCATTTATTGCCCTAATTAAACAATACGGTAATAATTAAAGTGAAATACACAATTAACCCAAAAACTAATTCAGTCAGTTAAAAAATTTGAATTTACATGAAAATGGCTCTCCCCTGCCGTATTTCCACTGGCAAGATAACTGCCAGGGGAGCGAGTCACTGACCAGAAAAAGTTAAATATGTATAAAGTGACTTGCCCTTATATGAAAAAGTAAATAAACGGGACAAAAATCATAATTTAAAGGTTTTTGATCAAACTTTTCTTTTTAGCCGAATTCTGTTTTTGAGCCTCTTACCGTAGAATCACCCATATAGGGATGTACCGAATAGCGATTTTGGCCAAATGCCGAATATTCGGCCCACAAGTGAACCGAATATTCCGCAAGCCCAATAATAATTTTTAAGCCAAATTCTGAATATTCGGCTGGTCAAATACCTTTTATATTTCAAAGTTTATAGGTAGTAAAATGTAGCTTTTTAAAACAATTTTATATAACTAGCCGCCCTTGGCGACCAGGTTAGTCTCCCTTAAATACACACTAAGCATTAAATCATATTACTTTTATTTATAATTTATTTTAATTGCTCAATGTTTTTTAATTAGAAGATTCTGCTAAAGAATTAGGAGCAGATGTCATATAAGCAGTACACTGGCGCAATTTCAACAAAAAAGCAAATATATGCCTCACATGATAACCCGGTAATTGTTATTTATTCTTTAATAAACTGTTTATTTTCTTTTTATTTTCTTTTTTTTAATGATAGAAATTTTGTTTTATAATTATTAAGCTTTTTTTTTAATTTCCTTTCTAAAATAATAGAAAAGAGTTTTTAAAAATATATATATTACTGGTATTGAAAACGAAGTTTTTGCTAAATTGACATCAGAAAAAAATTTCACCAATGTAGTGCGTATATGACATATTAGCCGATAAATCAAGCACTCGGTATTTTTATACTAACTTGGAGCATCGCAAAATATTGTATTCGTGGCTTTCATTAATTTCATTTAAAATATATTCCTCTCACTAATTTCATTTATAATAACATAAATTTAATTCGAAACTGAAACGTTTAAAATTCATGATTAGTATTTATTTTTTAAGCCAATAGAATAAAAAACAAAACAAAACTAACGATATTTTAAAGCTCCATAATTGTAGCGAAAGAACAAAACATAAATAATCGTCTTTCTATATAAAGCTTTTTCAAATTAAAAAATAAGACGTTTTATGAGAAAATAGTTATAGTTCTCAAAATATTTTTTAGTAGAAGTATTAATTGTTTGTTTAAATAATTATATGATTTTGCGATTTATAAAAAAGAAAGTAGAAATGTCTTAATAAAAATTTTATTTATTCTCTACATTGCAGGTTAGTGAAGATTTTTTTTTCGAACTGCGCAATTACCAGGTGTAATTGGAGCTGTGGGCTGCATACATATACCTATTTTACCACCGGGCGAAAACGTTGCTGAGAGATTTCGAAATCGAAAATACAAATTTTCGATAAATACTCACAGTTGTTTCCTCCGATCTGTTGATTCGGGATGTTGTAGCGAGATGGCCTGGGAGTGCTCATGACACCACAATTTTTTCAAATAGCAGGCTATTAGAGTTGATGAACACAGCTCCTTTAAGGCGCAACAGTAGTCACAGACAAAGACCCGGATGATAATGTAAAGTCTATGGAGAGTTCTTTTTAAATATCTCCCACAAATTTGAATATTTTTGCATGGGTTTTTTGTATATGATAGCTGAGGACAACCGGGTACAGCCGGCCTAGTTTTTACTTTTTCAATTTTAGATTGAGTTTTAAATAAAATACTTTAAATTTTAAACCCCGTTTAAACTGGTTTTGAAATCGAAACTATCATAATATAAAAAATATATAAACAAACTCGAAGAATTAAAAACTAGGCCGGTTGTAGATCGTCCTCAGCTATCCTATACAATCATGTAAAAATATTAAAATTTGAGCGAGATATTTGAGAAGAACGTTCCCATAGACCTTTACATTATCATCCGTGTCTTTTTCAGTGACTATTGTGGGGCCTTAAAAGAATACCACCTGATTGGCTTCATGGCCCATCTGTTGCTTATTTGAAAGACCCGAAAAAGTTAAACAATTACTTGAAGAGGCTATGGAAGAATCATGACTCAAGTGAAGACGAAAGGAACATTGTTTATGATGAATATGTCCGTGATTGATTGTACCACTTACCTTATAATTTCTGTGCTTTTCAATTTTTGTCAAAAATGTCATTGTTTTTACCGTTTTACTATTTCGTGTTATGTCTTACTACTGTACTGTTCGCATGATTTTAACTAATTTTTTTAGCTTTTTTTTTTATCTCATTGACTGGTTATTTTTGTACTACAATTCCATATATCATTTTGCTTTTACCATTTTACTCATGTCTATGATAGTCTTTTAAATGACTTTTAAATTTTACATTACATTTATCTTAGTTTTCCTCTTAACCTTGTTCTTGGCGCAGCATGTCCCTAAAGAGACCTTGTGCCATTAAGATCTATACAACCAACCAACCAACCACCTGATTGGAGACAACGGTTTCCCCTGCCAGCCTTTTCTGTTGACCCTCTGACCCAGCCTACTACACTTGCAGAAAGGAGGTGAGTTTAATATTTTCTGTTTGTGTTCTACATTTATGTATACATAAGTTAGTGTACTTGAATCCTATAAATCCTAATTAAATGCTAAACTAACTTGCTAAAATTTATAATGAATGAAGTTTTTATACTTGGGTGATTCTACCATAAGAGGTTTCAAGTACATAGAAGATACGGCCCAAAAGAAAAGTTTGATTTTTATCAAAAACCTTTAAATTATAATTTTTGTCCCGTTTATTTACCTTTTCATATTAGGGCAAATCCCTTTACACACATTTTAAAACTACTTTCTGGTCAGTGACTCTCTCCCCTGGCAGTTATCTTGGCAGGGGAAATACGGCAAGGGAGAGACATTTTCATGATGAATTCAAATTTTTTAACTGACTGAATTAGTTTTTGGGTTAATTGTATCTTTCACTTTAATTATTACTGTATTGTTTAATTAGGGCATTAAATGCAATTAAATTAAATGAATATTATAAGTTTTATGACTTACCAGGGAAGATACACGATCACATTGCAAAGCCACTACACCGCACGGTCGCGTCGCAACAACTAAAAATGGCGACGCTTAAATGGCTTGAGCGAATACAGCCATCCTTGAATTTATATTTGTTTCAGCGGAATGAAATTTGATAGGGTAGATACACAAAAAAAAGCGGGACAAAAGTTAATTCCAAAAATTATTTGAAATTAACAAAATTATTTTATAATACGTCAGTATAATTACTTAAATTCTAATTAAACATACTTCAGCAAAGCATCTGATGGAAAAAATATATGTATTGTTTGAAAGTTAAATTGAAACCGGCAAGGGGACATGCCAGGGCAGAGACTTATTTAGACTATGTAAGAAATTTTAGAAAATGTGTTTTAATTAGGGATTCAATCTTGATGTTATTCCATAAAGTATATTAAGATGATGCGATTCATTGCAAAAAATAGCAACATATAGAATAAAAAAATCTGTTTTAAACGGATTGCCGTACAAACTACCTATTATCGTAGAATCACCCTTGTATTCAACTATTACAGGGTTTCCAGCAAATCACGACGGACAAATTTCCTGACTTTCTGTAACCAGATCTAAAAATTCCTTGACTTTTCGTGATCAAATTTCAAAAAATTCTCTGGCCAAACGAGGCACACTTGCTACTTATATTTGCAATCCTTTGTCAAAAATATGTATATTGTCTTCAATCATTCTTTTTTTTTAAACGTGGGATTGTTTGAATTTTGTGACTTTTTTTCCAGAGATTATTTGATATATTTTGCAATTTTTTGTGTAAGATTTCTTCATGATTTTTTAAGACATTTGTAAATTCCCTGACTTTCCCTATAAATGTTGAAATTTCTCTGACTTTTCATGACTACTTTGAAATTCTCTGACTTTTCATGATTACTTTGAAATTTCCTGACTTTAATGATGCTGGGAATTCCTGTGTTAGGTTTGATATTTGTCTGATTGTTCACCCTTGTTGGGCTCGGTAGTGGGTGTTGCGGCTGGGGTCCGAAATATTTTTTCTCCTACTATGGATGGAAAAACTTCAAATTCAAGTAATTCTCTCCCATGTGGAGAGCAACAAATTGTGCAGGATTCAACATTTACTCGTTTCTTTGTAATTAAACGCACCGATAGTTCTTCCAAAAGAACTTCACCTTTTTTTATTGCAAAAACATTCCAATCTGTTTTTGGTGACGGTCACACTCTCAAAAAATACAGTCTGGGGATTTACTGGTTGAAGTTTCTTCAGCCAGCCAATCACAGCTTCATCACCTAAATTGCACTACAATAGGTTCTTTTGCTGTTTCTCTTAAAGCTCATCAAACTCTAAATACTTGTCCCGGTGTAATATCTGAACCAGATATGTTATACTCCTCAAAAGAAGAGCTTCTCTCAAATTTAAAAGTACAAGATACAATAGATGCACGTCGATATACTATCCGAAAGACTGGGCAAGTTATTCCGACAAAACACATAATACTAACTTTCAATAGCCATAACTTACCATCTAGAATTAAAGCTGGATACCTAAGCTGTCCAATCCGGCATTATATCCCTAGCTCTTTAAAATGTTTCAAATGCCAGCGTTTTGGTCATACTAACACTAACTGTCATGGCAATGTTACCTGTTCTCGTTGTGCAGAAATCGGCCATAATGGTAAATCTTGTGAAAAACCAGAACGCTGTGCGAATTGCAAAGTTAATCATACGTCCTACTCTCGTTCCTGTCCAATTTAGAATCGTGAAAAAGAAATCCTTGCTGTAAAAACCAGTCAAAATCTTTCATACCCAAAAGCTCGAAAACTTGTTGAAACCAGAACCCCATCTATAGGCGTTTCTTATTCTAGAATACTCAAGCAGCAATCAATATCTGTACGAAATATAAGCACCCAGACAGAATCATCTAATCCACTCATTACCCCAAAGAAAGAAACTCGAGATGTCAGTTGCCCAACTAAATGTAATGCAAGCCCTATGTTGGTTGGTTGATGGTTGATTGGAGTTTAATGGCACAAAGTCCCATTAGGGACATGCTGCGCCAAACAAGGATGAGAAGATTAAAAAGTGAAAATAAAGAGTGTGATTGTATAACAAAGATAAAAAAGCTATCTGGATGGGTACTCCATCCAGATATGGTCAAAGTGAAGAACGACAGTGAAGAGTACAAACCAGTAAAGCACAAAAAGTAAGTCTCATAAAAAGTAGGTATCTGGATGGGAATTCCATCCAGAATGTCAACTTATGTAAACAGGTAAGATCTAAATTTCAAAATAAAATCCGGAGTGTTTTAAAAAAGTAAAAAGTGCCCCATGGGGTGTTTCCCCAATGAGGTTTGTCAAAGTGGGTGATGAAGTATTAAAATATATCCTGTACAAGTGCCGGAGTCCCTGGCAGTCCGTTAAGAGATGATGGATGGTCAGAGTATCAAAAAGACAATGAGGACACATGGGTGCATCTTTCCTAAATAACAAATGTTTATGAGTGATCCTAGAATGTCCAATTCTCAGACGAGTAAGAAGAACGTCAATTTTCCTTGGATAAATCGCAGGCCAGGTCACAACTGTAGGTTTAATATGATGCAACTTATTATTGTATTCTAAATTCCAGCTTTCTTGCCATTTATTATGAATAAAATGTTTTATAATTAGTTTAATATCTGAGAATGGTATTTTATGATGTAATAGATTACGAGCAGATTTTGCCGCCTCATCAGCTTTTTCATTACCAGGGATGCCCATGTGTCCAGGTACCCAGCAAAATAAAATATTATAACCACGTTTAGTCAAGTTAGTATAAAAATCCAGGATAGCTGAGACATAAGAATGTTTTTTAAAAGAGATTAAAGCATCAATAGCACTATTTGAGTCAGTATAGATGATGAAAGAAGTGATATGATGATGAGAGATGTGTACCATAGCCCTCTCTATTGCAATTAATTCGGCTGTAAAAACGGAGATAGAAGGATGAAGCCGATAACTAAGGGTAACACCATCACAATAAACTCCACAACCAACAATATTACCATTCTTAGAACCATCTGTATATATGTCCATGTGATTACTAAAATTAGCACGGTGTGCGGCAAATAATTGTTTAAAAGCAATAGCGGCTAAATTCTTTCTCTCATAACCTTTAAAAGGATGGAGAGTTGTAATAACAGGTGGGTTCCAAGGGGGATACATATGCAATGGACAGGTGCTCACCTCAACATTATTCAAAGGGCTATTGTTAATGATACTTCTCATTCTAACACCAAAAGAGGGGATGCAGGATGGGCGATGCTGATAAAGAATATCATTGTCAGTGCTTAAAATATATGTATGAAGTGGATGACCAGGATATGAAAGGACACGGTAAAACAATTCCAATGAAAGTTTTTCACGAGTATAGTGTAATGAAGATTCATTACAATCAACATATAAACGTATAACTGGAGAGGTACGAAATGCACCAGAGCACACACGAAGTGCGCTATGGTGCACAGTGTCAAGTTTCTTAAGAACAGACTTGCAAGCGGAACCGTAGACCTGGCAGGCATAGTCAATTTTTGCACGGATCACAGAACGATAGATCTTAAGAAGAGAACCACGATCCGCTCCCCAAGAAGTATTAGAAAGAAATTTAAGTAAATTGAGGGATTTTTCGCATTTCATCCTTAAATGTAAAATATGGGGTAAAAAGGTAAGTTTCTTGTCAAAAAATAGACCAAGATAACGAACATTGTCCACAACAGGGATTTGAGTAGAACAAATAAAAATTTCAGGATCTGGATGCAGATCCCTACGTCTACAAATATGCACACAAGATGTTTTGTCATGAGATATAATAAAACCATTTTTATTAGTCCAGTTCAGGATGCGATTGATAGCAATTTGCAACTCTCTTTCTATAAAACGAATATCCTGTCCCATACACATAATTCGAAAGTCGTCAACATATAAATCTCCTTTTACTGAAGGAGGAAGTTGATAGAGAATGTCATTTATTTTAATAGCAAAGAGGGTGACACTCAGGACACTGCCCTGGGGTACACCCTCTTCTTTTAAGTAAAAACTAGACAATGAACCACCAATTCGAACTTGAAATAGTCGAGTAGCAAGAAAGTTTTTAATAAAAATTGGAAGGTTGCCGCGAAAGCCCAGGTTAAAAAGATCGAGAAGAATCCCATAACGCCATGTTCTGTCATAGGCTTTTGCCATGTCAAAAAATACTGACACCAAATGGTTGCGTTTTAGAAAGGCAGTCCTGATTTGATTTTCCAAATGGATTAAATTATCGATAGTAGATCTACCACGTCGGAATCCACTCTGAAAAGCAGCAAGATAATTGTTTGTTTCTAAAATATGCACGAGGCGGCAGTTAACCATTTTCTCAAGAAGTTTGCAAAGGCTACTAGAAAGTGCGATAGGTCTGTAATTATTGGGATTGCCAGCATCTTTTCCTGGTTTAGGAAAAGGAATAACGATTGCTCTGCACCAAGCATGTGGAAATTTTTGTTCCAACCAAATCCTATTGTAAAAAGAAAGGAGGTTATCTAAAGAGAGTGGTGACAGGTGCTTCAGCATAATGTAGGTAATCCCATCATGACTCAGGGCTGACAAGTGACTATCACTCAAACACTTGTTCAGTTCTGAGATAGTAAACGGCTGATTGTAGGGAAAAGAGTTATGAGAGTTAAAATTAATCCTGGTCATTTCAGTTCGTCTTTTGTAAGTTAAAAAGGGTTCCGGATAAGAATCTGAGCTTGAAATGGATGCTAGGGTTTTTCCTATTGTCTCAGCTATGTTCTTAGGAGATGTGATGGTTTGTCCATTATGATTTAAAATTGAAATATGACTTTCTGAATATATTCACATGCATTTTTTTACTTTTAGCCAAAGTTCTTTACTTGAAGTGTTTGAGTTAATGCTAGATACATAATTAATCCAAGATTCCCGTTGACTTTTGCGTCGCACTCTTCTAGCTTCAGCCTTTGCTTTTTTAAATGCCATATAGTTAGTATTATTTGGGTACCTCCGGAAGAGACCCCAAGCTTTTTGTTGCTTTTTCTTTGCATTTTGGCAATCACTATTCCACCAAGGTTTCCTGTGCTTATGAGTAAAAGAAGTTTTAGGAATGCTAGAATCGGCAGCACTGATAATACATTGTTATATTATCAAGTGCATTGTCAATATTTCCATCTATCATATTAGCTGTGATGTTTGCAAGTGCAGTAAAAGCTGGCCAACTGGCTCTCTCATAAATTTAACGGTTGATAAAATTGGAAGAATCCTTATCAGGAGCAGTCAGTGTTATAAAAATCGGGAAGTGGTCACTGCCGTGTAGGTCATTAGATACCCAGAAGTTCCAGAAGGGATAGAGCAGTGGAGAGCAAATAGTAAGGTCTATTGCATGAAAGGTACGGGTAGGTTCATGAAAGTAAGTGTGATCTCCATTATTGAGCAGGCAGAAGCCGTTGTCAGAAATAAATTTTTCTATGATATCAACCACGCCGATTAGAATCCCTGTTTCCCCAAAGTTGGCTGTGTGCATTAAAATCTCCAACAATGATGATAGGAGTGGGGAGTTGGAGAAGTAGAAAATCCAGATCTGCAGATTGAATATTTTGATTTGGAGGTAAGTAAATAGTGCAAATTGTTATAAGTTGTTTAATATGTACACGGACTGCAACAGCTTGGAGATTAGTATTTAAAGAGATATGAGAATGGGGTACATTATTGGAGATGAAAAGAGCCACACCACCGATGCCCCTTCCATTAGTTGTCAAATTTTTTCGGTATGTTGAATAGCTGCGTAATTTAGCTTTGTCATTCGGCTTTAGATGAGTTTCCTGTAGAGCTAAGACTAATGGTTGATGGTCCGAGAGGATATTACGGATTTCGTCATGTTTATTGTGATACCCACGGCAGTTCCATGAGATAATATTAGTCATGAAAGGGGTTAAATGTGAATATCTATGTCATTTTCTTCAGAGACAGTAGACATGCTACTATCTCCATCGTCCAATTCTGCATCCGGTTCAGGATGAAGATCTACGGCATCGTCATCCTCCATAGAGACCTGTTTTTTGTGTTGACCTGTTATTCTTAGGTGTTTTATTCTTTTTCTTTTTTGAAATACTTTCATTATGTGGTATAGCGGATTTAAGTATAGGAATTTTATGTTTTTCTACATCAGATCTATGGTTCGATTTTAAAGGTGCTGTTTTAGTAATATTTTGAAGGCTTCTTTTATGGAGTGGAGGTTTAGGATACAAAGACTGCGATGATTTTGAAGAGCTATTTTGTGGTGAGTTAGGAGAAATGGTATTCAGTGATTTTGAGGAGGTAGATTTGTTGATTGATTTATCTTACTAGACTTACTGTTCTCTTTTTGTTGGCAATTTGTTTCAGTGAAGGATTCAGTTTGTGTTGAAGCAGTTTGATAAGTCTTTTGGGCAGTTTTAGATAAAGCGGCAGCATAGGATAAACCAACTTTAGGTGACCTGGATTCAACTATTTTCTTTGCTTCCGGATATGATATATTGTCTTTAGTCCGTATTGTTTGTATTTCTTTTTCTTTTTTCCACATTTCACAGGTTTTTGAGTATGATGGATGATCTCCTTTACAATTTACACAGTGAGCGGCAGCACTACAATTGTCACTTTCATGATCAACTGTACCGCACCGACCACAGACACGTTTACCCCGGCAATTTGTTTTTGAGTACCCAAAGCGTTGGCATTTAAAACAACGCAGTGGGTTTGGGATATAAGGTCTGACTGAACATGACAAGTATCCGGCTTTTATATATTTAGGCAGATTAGGTGAGTTAAAGGTAAGTATTATGTGCTTGGTAGGTATCTGAATTTGGTTGGCAGGTATTTGTTCATCTCGGCGATAATTTTTATTCGTCTGGCAGCTATGACATGTTGTTCTTTTAAATTATCTATTATTTCATCTTCAGTAACATGCAAGAGATCGGGTTCAGATATTACACCACGAGAAGAGTTCAGGGTTCTATGTGGGCTAACTGAGACAGGGATATTTGCAAAAAATGTACATTTTTTCAGGTTATTGGCTTGTTTGCTATTGTTAACTTCAATAAGTAGGTCTCCAGATCGGATCTTTTTTATGGTCTTTGGTTCACCTATTAAACTTTGGATGGATTTTCGAATTAAAAATGGGGAGGTTTTGTCAAAGCTGCCTTCCTTCCTTTTAACAATGAAGAATCTTTCAGTACATAGGTCAGCATTTTGATTAGAGGTGAAATCCTCTGCTCTCTCTGCCCAAGATTTCATTTGTTCAACATTAAGATTCACGTCTGACTGCAAGCCAGAACCGGATGCAGTTTGATTAGCATTTAGTTGTGGGGCTTCCACTTCGCATGTCTTATTTCCTTTAGTTGTATCCATGATTGAGAGAGAAATTAATAAAACGCCAGGCATCGGGCCTGGTCACCGACCCTTCTTCTTTCCCTTACTTTAGGCGCAGGTCTCAAAAGGGTGAAAACTATTCCCAACAAACTTCCACGTTTTTCGAACATTGGATTAAACTCGATAGCATCTCCAAAACTCCAGTTCTTTTCCAGGGAAAATGGGTAGCCGTAGGTAAGCCTTTACAGCTCTGTTCAACCTACAGCCGGCCCTTACGTCGAAAGGCACCAGTCCTCCAGTGTTATTCCTAACAACCACCATGCAAGCATGGCGCCCCCCGTACTGGGAACCAGAGCTCAGAGATGCCCTGCACCCTGGGACTCGAGATCAACCTAAAAAGGAAGAAACGAGTCGATGAGGTTAAAAGAAACCTCAACACCCAGGCTGTCTCACGTGAATAAAAAAAACCACTATTGTAAAAGAGTTATTCAAGAGGGAGCTTAAAAAATGGTGTCTTTTTTGTCTTCTGTCATTTTTAATTTTTTTTCCTTATTTTTCTTAAACAAGAGAACAGCAACAAAGTTAGTAGAACAAAGAATTATGTGAACAAAAAGTTAGTCTAAAAACCCCAAACAAGAACAAATAGTTAGTAAAAAAAAAACAAGAACAGAGAGGGATAACAAACTGAAAAGAGAAGATTAAAAAGTGTGAAACAAAGAGAAAAGGATAGACAACTAAAATAGAGAAGAAAAAAGGAAAGGAGAATGATCGCTCAGGATCCCGGGGTCGCGAAGCCCGTAAATACCTAAAGAAGGTATTCCCCTGGGGGAAAGCCCTATGTTGGAGCGTCGGTTACCACCTTCAGAGCCTGTTACAATAGTACAGGGTGTCCCTAAACAAATGGTATATAAGCTAGGGGGTGATAGAACGCATCAAGATAAATAATAATAAATAGGAAACCAAGGGTCCCAAACGTTTTCCAAAGGAGATAGCCGTCATTCCAGTTTGGGGTCCAAAATTTCAAATACACATAAAAACCGGAAAAATTGGTCGATTGATTTGCGGTTTTTACTAAAATTATTCTTTATGTTGGTATTTTCTTGAAAATAAATTATAAAGATAAATTTCGAAAAATGCCGATAGAGGGCGCTTTAGACTTTGAAGTAATGAAAAACTATTTTTTGCCGTGATTTTTTGCATCTCATTAAATGGTTTCGTAAGATTAGACTTAAATTTTGAGCTCAAAATCTGAATAATTGGAAGCGGTTAAGTAGCACAAACTTAACTGTGTTCAGAGGTTTTTAATTTCAAATGATTATAAGAAATGGAAAAATTGGACGACTGATTTGCGGTTTTCACTAAAACTATTCTTTATGTCGATATTTTCTTAAAAATGTATTATAAAGATAAATTTCAAAAAATGCCGATAGAGGGCGCTTTAAACTTTGGAGTAACGAACTACTACTTTTTACGTTTTTTTTTCATCTGATTAAATGTTTTCGTAATCTCAAATTTTGAGCTCAAAATCTGAATAGTTGGGAGTGGTTAAGTAGCACAAACTGAACTGTGTTCTGAGGGATCAAATTTCAAATGATAACAAAAAACGGAAAAATTGGTCGATTCGTTTGCGGTTTAAAATAAAACTATTCTTTAAGTCAGTAATCTTCTTGAAAGTGAATTTTAAAGATAAATTAAAAAAAATTCCGCTATAGGGCGCCTTAAACTTCAGAGTAACCAACAACAAATTTTAACCGTTATTTTTTGTATCTAATTAAATGCTTTCCAAAACTTATTAAATGTTTTCGAAATCTTAGACTTAAATTTTGAACTCAAACTCTGAATCGTTGGGAGGGGTTAAGAAGCACAAACTGAAGTGTGTTCAGGAGTTGAAATTTAATCCCCCCCCCCCCCCTCGAACACAGTTCACTTTTGCGCTACTTAAACACTCGCAACGACTCGGAATTTGATCTCAAAATTTAAATCTAAGCATTTGAAAGCATTTAATGAGATTTAAAAAAATAACGGTTAAAAATAATTGTACGATACTCCGTCTAAGGTGCCCTCTATCGGCATTTTGTGAAATTAATCTTCAAAATTTATTTTCAAGAAAACGCTGATTTAAAGAGCAGTTTTAGCGAAAACCGCAAACGAATCGACTAATTTTTCCGTTTTTTTTTTTTTTTTATAGTTTTCCGTTTCGTTTGAAATTTAAACCCTCTGAACACAGTTCAGTTTGTGCTACTTAACCACTCCCAACTATTCAGATTTTGAGCTCAAAATTTAAGTTTAAATCTAAGCCTACGAAACCATTTAATGAGATGCAAAAAATAACGGCAAAAATAGTATTAGGATGGATTATTTCGTTAATCCAAAGACTAAAGCGCCCTCTATCGGCATTTTTTGAAATTTATCTTTATAATTCATTTTCAATAAAATACCGACATAAAGAATAGTTTTTGTGAAAACCACAAATCAATAGACCAATTTTTCCGTTTTTTATAATCATTTGACATTAAAATCCTCTGAACACAGTTAAGTTTGTGCTACTTAACCGCTTTCAACTATTCAGATTTTGAGCTCAAAATTTAAGTCTAAGCTTACGAAACCATTCAATGAGATGCAAAAAAAAGTTTTTCATTACTTCAAATTCTAAAGCGCCCTCTATCGGCATTTTTCTAAATTTATCTTTATAATATATTCTCAAGAAAATACCAACATAAAGAATAATTTTAGTGAAAACCGCGAATCAATCGACCAATTTTTCCGTTTTTTATGTGTATTTGAAATTTTGGACCCCAAACTTTAATGGCGGCTATCTTCTTTGGAAAACGTTTGGTTGGTTGGTTGGTTGAGTTGGGTTTAATGGCGCAAAATCCCTTAAGGGACATGCTGCGCCAAAACAAAGACTAAAAGTACAAATGTGAAAAAGAGAAAATGTCAAAATATCTGGATGGGGTTTCCCATCCAGATATAGTTAAGCAAATAGGTTAAGAAAAATAAAAAATTTAAAATATTACAGTGCAGCTAATCCGAATATCATTAAAGGGCATCCAAACCAAGACAGAGAAAAGATTATATATGAAAATAAAAACCTGCATGTTTTAAAAAGTTAGAGTGCCCCATGAGGTGTTTCCCCAATGAGGTTTGTCAAGATTGGTGATGATGAGTTAAAATACATTCTGTACAAGTGCCGGAGTCCCGGACAGTCAGTTAAAAGATGATGAATGGTCAGATGATCAAAATGGCAATGAGGACACATGGGTGCATCCTCTCTAAGTAATAGATGTTTGTGAGTGATTCTAGAGTGACCTATTCTCAGACGAGTCAGAAGAACATCTGTTTTCCTGGGGTAGATTGGAGGCCAGATCATTATTGTAGGTTTGATATGGTGCAATTTATTATTATATTCTAAATCCCAACTCTCTTGCCATTTATTTTGAATAAAACGATTAATAATTAGTTTAACGTCTGAGAATGGTATTTTATGATTTAATGGATTAAGTGCCAGTTTTGCAGCCTCATCTGCTTTCTCGTTACCAGGTATACCCATGTGTCCAGGTACCCAACAAAATAATATATCATAACCACGTCTTGTCAAATTATTATAAAAGTCTAAGATGGATGAGATATATGGGTGCTTTTTAAAAGATTTAATTGCATCAATAGAACTATTTGAGTCAGTGTAGATGATGAAAGATGTTTTATGATGATGAGATATGTGTACCATGGCCCTTTCTATTGCAATTAATTCTGCAGTAAATATAGATGTAGAAGGATGAAGTCGATAACTGAGAGTCATACCATCACAATATATACCACAGCCAACAGTATTTCCATTCTTAGAGCCATCTGTATAAATGTCTAAGTGATTGCTATAAATATCTCGATGTGCAGCAAATAGGCATTTAAAGATCACAGGGGTTAGATTCTTTTTTTCATAGCCTTTAAAAGGATGAAGGATTGTGATGGCAGGTGGATTCCAAGGAGGATAGATATGCAATGGACATGTACTCACCTCAATATTATTCAGAGGGCCATTGCTGATTATGCTTCTCATTCTTACACCAAAAGAAGTTACACAAGATGGGCGATTCTGATAGAGAGTATCATTGTCAGAGTTTAAAATATATGTATGAAGTGGATGACTAGGATGTGAAAGGACACGGTAAAACAACTCCAGAGACTGTTTTTCACGAGTATGATGATGTAATGAAGGTTCATTAGAGTCAACATATAAGCTTAAAACAGGTGATGTACGAAATGCACCAGAGCAAACACGAAGTGCGCTATGGTGCACTGTGTCAAGTTTCTTAAGAACAGACTTACAAGCAGAACCGTAGACCTGGCAGGCATAGTCAATTTTAGCACGGATTGCAGCACGATAAATCTTTAGAAGAGAAGTGCGGTCTGCTCCCCATGAAGTATTAGACAGTACCCTAAGTAAGTTTAGTGATTTTTCACATTTTGCCCTTAATTGTAAAACATGAGGTAAGAAAGTAAGTTTACTGTCAAAATAGAGGCCTAGATAGCGGACATTGTCTACAACAGGAATTTGAGTTGATCCGATAAAAATTTCAGGGTCTGGATGCAGATCCCTACGTCTACAAAAATGCACACAAGAAGTTTTGTCATGAGAGATTACAAAACCATTTTTATTAGTCCAATTAAGAATATTTCTAATAGCAATTTGCAATTGTCTTTCAATAAAACGTATATCCTCTCCCATACACATAATCCGGAAGTCGTCAACATATAAATCTCCTTTCACTGAAGGAGGAAGCTGATTGAGAATATCATTTATTTTAATAGCAAAGAGGGTGACACTCAGGACACTGCCCTGGGGAACACCCTCTTCTTGTACATAAAAACTAGAAAGAGTTCCTCCGATACGAACTTGGAAAATTCGCACTGCAAGGAAATTTTTAATAAAAATAGGAAGATTCCCACGAAAGTCCAAGTTAAAAAGGTCGCGGAGTATTCCATAACGCCATGTTCTGTCATAGGCCTTCGCCATGTCAAAAAATACTGAGACCAGATGCCTGCGTTTAAGAAATGCTGTCCTTATGTAATGTTCAAGATGGATTAAATTATCGATAGTAGATCTACCACGTCGGAAACCACTCTGAAAAGCAGCAAGGCTGTTGTTCGTTTCTAAAACATGTATGAGGCGGCAATTGACCATCTTTTCGAGAAGTTTGCAGAGGCAGCTTGAAAGGGCAATAGGCCTGTAATTATTAGGATCAGTAGCATCTTTTCCTGGTTTAGGAAAAGGAATAACGATTGCTCTGCACCAAGCATTAGGAAAAACGTGTTCTGTCCAAATTCTGTTAAAAAAAGAAAGTAGATTGTTAAGAGAAGGTGGAGAGAGGTGCTTGAGCATGACATAAGTGATGCCATCGTGCCCAGGAGCAGATAAACGACTGTCATGTAAGCATTTTAAAAGCTCTGATTTAATAAAGAGTTTGTTGTAGGAAAATGAATGATTACTATTAAAATTAATACTGGTCCTCTCAGTTTTTCTTTTATAAGATAAAAATGGTTCTGGATAAGAGTCTGAATTTGAAGTAGAAGCAAGGGTATTCCCTATTGTCTCAGCTATGTTTTTAGTAGAAGTGATAGTTTGACCGTTCAGTTTTAAAATTGAAATATGGTATTCAGAGTACAGGCCCATGCAGTTTTTCACCTTTTTCCAAAGCTCTTTACTGGATGTGTTAGAGTTTATACTTGAAACATACTTTATCCAGGATTCACGATGGCTTTTGCGTCTTATTCGTCTAGCCTCTGCCTTTGCTTTCTTAAAAGCAATATAATTAGTGTTGTTTGGGTACCTTCGAAAAATACCCCAAGCTTTTTGTTGTTTTTTCTTTGCTATTTGGCAATCAATATTCCACCAAGATTTTCTGTTTTTATGAGCAGATGAAGTTTTAGGGATGCTAGCATCAGCAGCATTGATAATACAATGAGTTATATTATCAAGTGCTTTGTCAATGTCACCCTCTATCATGTTATTTGTGATGTTCGCAAGTGCCGTGAAAGTTGGCCAATTGGCTCTGTCATACACATACCTTTTAGTACAATTAATGGAATCCACACTAGGAGTAGTCAATGAAATAAAAGTTGGAAAATGATCACTGCCGTGTAGGTCATTTGAGATCCAAAAATTCCAAAATGGATAGATAGATGGGGAGCATATAGTAAGATCAATTGCATGAAAAGTGCGTGTCGGTTCATGAAAGTAGGTATGATCACCATTATTGAGAAGGCACAGGCCATTGTCAGAAATTAATTTCTCTATTATTTCTCCACGTTGATTGTTATCAGAACTGCCCCAGAGTTGGTTATGAGCATTAAAATCTCCAACAATAATAAATGGAGTGGGGAGTTGGAGAATGAGATTTTCCAGATGTGCTGATGGAATGGACTGGTTTGGTGGTAAGTAAATTGTGCATATTGTTATAAGTCTATTTATATGGACTCGGACAGCAACAGCTTGTAAATTAGTATTTAAACCGATAAAAGAATGAGGTAACTTGCGAGATATGAAGAGAGCCACTCCTCCATTGGCCCTATCACTACCAGTGAAGTCTTTCCTGTAAGCAGCATAATTACGTAATTTTGCTTTGTTGTTTGGTTTTAAATGGGTTTCCTGCAGAGCTAAGCAGAGTGGTTGATGGTCAGAGAGAATGTCCCGGATTTCATCATGTTTATTAAGATAACCACGGCAGTTCCATGAAATGATATTATTCATAATTACGAGTGTTAAATATGAGTATCAATGTCATTTTGATCAGAAACAGTAGACATGCTACTGTCTCCGTCGTCCAGTATTTCATCCGGTTCGGGATGAAGGTCCATAGCATCGTCATCCTCCATTCTTTGATTTTTTTTGTCTTTTTTCTGTGAATTTGTCTGATTTTTTGAGATTTTGTTCTTTTTTGGTGGGGGTATTGCAGATATAGTAGATTTAGTTTTTGAAATATTTTGCTCTAAAGAAGTTTTAGTTGTAATTTGTGCGTTCCTGTTATGAGATGGTATTTTGGAAGTATTAGAATGTAATGATCTTGGAGAGGCAGTTTGTGAAGAATTGGCAGAAGTGGATTGTTGCGTATCTAAGTTATCAGGTACAAATTCTTCAAATACAGTATTTTCGTCAACATCCGAGTCATTGCTATAGGGCTCGGATTCCATAGCCTCGTCCGCGTACTGCTGGAGCTGTTTTGGATCTTTAATGTTTCTTATGATTGAGCTGATGCCAGAAATTCGCTTCCCCTTTCCAGCAGTCTTCCATTGTGGAGAGGCTGGAGTTGAGGTTTTCTTTTTAAAGGTTTGTATAGGCGGTTTTTTTAAATTATGTTTTCTGGGAGCATCAGGTTTCTGTGGAATATTGGTATTCATGGCAGGTTTAGTCTTAGTTTGGGGTTGAGATGACTTATTGGATAGAGCTGTCGGTTTCTGTTGTTTCTTCTCTATGTCAATTTTTACTGGTTCAGAGGATGGGGTGTTGGTCGATTCTTTAACATGAGTACTGGTTGATTGTGTTGCAGTTGATTTACTGGATGGAAATTGGGAATCAGTTTGTGTACTTATGTGTCTTACGGCTGTTGATTGCTTCTTGAGTAAGCTAGAGTAGGTAATTCCGACAGATGGGGTTCTATTTTCAACTAGTTTACGGGCATCAGGATAAGACAAATTTTGAGTAATTTTTATAGTAATTATTTCCTTTTCACGGTTCCAGTTAGGGCACTTGCGGGAATATGCTGTATGATCGCCTTTACAGTTTGCACAGCGTACGGAATTTTCACATGTTTTATTGTCGTGACCAACTTCCGCGCAACGTGCGCAGGTAAGAGATCCACGACATTGGCCATTAGTATTAGTATGGCCATAACGCTGGCATTTGAAACATCTGATAGGGTTTGGTATGTATGGTCGAACTGGACAGCTTAGATAGCCAGCTTTAATTCTAGCTGGTAAATTGGGACTATTGAAGGTTAAAATAATATGTTTAGTAGGTAGTATTTCTTCATTGCGACGGATAGTGATACGGCGTACATCTACGACATTTTGGTCTTTTAAATTTTCTAGAAGTTCAGTTTTAGTAGAGTATAACAGATCAGGTTCAGATATAACACCACGACTTGTATTTAGAGTTTTATGTAGGGGAAGATGGGGATACTTGAGCCATTTTTTGAATTTTAATTTTTTTATATTTTTTTAGAATAAAATAAAATATTGAAAATGAAAATTTGATATTTTTTCTTCAACTAAAAACAACTTTCAATTAATTTTGAACTATTTTTCTATGTATAATAAATGTTTATTTTTTGTTTTACATCGTGGCTCAAGTATCCCCATGGCGGGGATACTTGAGCCATGCTGAAGGGATACTTGAGCCACTAAGGAAAAATACCTACAAAAGTAATTTTTTTTCGCTTTATTTTTGCACAAACATTTTACAGAATGATAAATTATGAAACGTAAAGTCCTTCAAAACATATTGAGAAAACAAAGCTAGTAATACGATCATTTTTTGTAGTTAAAACTGGCTGTCGGAGGATAATTTCAACTTGAGTTATAACGAAGGTAGAAACATCCTCAGTTCAGAGCCATTTAAATTTGGAATCTGTAATTCTTCGTGGAAATTTCATTTTTAAAATATTAAGCACTTATCCAACAAATATTTTCACAGTTTTCTTTCTGGCATATTTCATTAGTAACCAACCATCAATAGAAGATTTTCTTTTCACATCATCACCATCATTGACAGAATTTTCCTCTAATGATATTGTCGAACTCATGCTTTTAATTTAGTAGCTGTCGGAATTTAAGCTAGATGTATCATTCTACTATTTCAAACACTTTTTTGATTTCACAGGAAAAGATGTTTTCTTCCTCTTTGGCTCTATGCAGGTAAGTTTGAACTGGGATTTTTGTTGCTTTTCTTGTTTTTTGTGCGCTCTTTTTACCAATTTTTCTTCAATTTTCTTAGCTAAAAAAAAAGTTACACAGCAGAGGTTACGATTTCAATATAAAATCTTAATACGTTATATTAAAAAATAAATATTTTAATATGTTGGACCTAACTAATTAAAGTATTAGAGATTATAGCCTGTAAAATCGTTTTAAAAAGTTATTTTAATTTAATGAAAGTTAAATTGAAAACTATGTTTACATTTATCTAGACAGGCTATTTTGTTAGTCAAAATGAAAAATAAAATAGATATTTTCATTTAAAAAATATACATTTTTAAACATTTTTAGGTCGTTATTTTTTTAAGAAAAAAAAATAAAATGAAAAATTATTCTCCCTTTTATCCAGAAAAATATCTATTAGTGAATATAAGGATCGAATTTTATTTTTTGTTTGTTTCACCCATGTTTAATTTCTAGTGGGGATGGTTGAGGCATGGCTCAAGTATCCCCACTCTCATTGGCTCAAGTATCCCCACTATCACTATTTTTGTTTCCCAGAGTTTTACTAAATAAAGCATGCAGCTATTAGAACTATTTTAGACTCAAAATACAATTGAAATTATGCTTATTGAATGTATGTATATAGTTGCAACTTTGAACAAAACTTTGATTACAAAAAAACAAAAAAGCCATGCACCCAAATATTTACTTCAGATAGGGAAAAGACAACTATTAATCATTATACATTCAAAATGGTTCCAAGATGTGTGATTTCCTTTTTACATGTTCAGAACTATAAATATGTTATCATATTGGCAGTTTTAGAAAGAAAAATTAACCAACTGTAGAGATAATAGGGGTGGCTCAAGTATCCCCTATGCTCAAGTATCCCCACTCTCCCCTACTTGTACAGAAACGGAAAAGGTACCTATTGTAGAGCAATTAGAAAGAATTTGTGACTGTTTAGCTGTAGAAACCTCAACTAATAGATCCCCAGATTGCAGTTTTTTGATAGAATGGCCATCCCCCAGCGCTGACTGGAATGTCTTTGCAATGAGAAATGGTGAAGTCTTTTTAAATGAACTATCAGATACGCTATCAGTACGTTTCATGATGAAAAAACGAGTGAATGATAGAGTCTGTGCAGTTTGTTGCTCTCCACTAGGGAGAGAAGTAGAAGGAAAAGAAGTGATTCCATCCATATTTAGAAATAAAAAGCTTCAGACCCCGGCCGCACCACCCTCTCCCGAGCCCTACAAGGGGATGCACATTCGTGCACCAGTGCTAACCAGGGCCCATACGGTCACAAGACAACCCTATGTCAGTCTCCACCCTTAACGAGATGACTAGTAGTTGCTCGATCACTTGATCCCTAGAGCCAGTGACAAAAGCCAGCTGACCAGCCGATTGATGCATACGGGACCAAATGCACCTCCCGTCCACCTGAAGCAGAGGCCAAAGCAGTGTGTTAGTTTCCCTCAACTACCAGGATCCCCCTTTCCAGGGACACGGGTCGCCACGCACGGCCAACACGTGGGTGGTTTACAATTCTCCATGAGTCGATATGCAGGATGACATCGGCTCATACAGAATTGCCCTCACCTCCGAAGAGGAAACCACAATGAGAGTGAAACAAAGAGGAAAGGAAGACCAGAGGAGTAAGAGGAAAAGGAAAGGAGAAAGATCACTCAGGTGCCCCGGGGTTGTGAAGCCCGTGAATACCTAAAGAAGGTATCCCCCTGGGGGTGGAAAACGTTTGGGACCCTTGGTTTCCTATTTACTATTACTCGTCTTTATGGGTTCTATCACCCCCTAGCGTATATACCATTTGTTTAGGGACACCCTGTATATAAGCTTATTTAGGCACAAAAACCGAAAAAGTCTACTGCACCCCAGATAAATACTAATGCATCTAAAAAATCCTAATCTCTCTGCATCAAATTGCCAGAAACCTAGTAATAGCCAAAGGCCTAAAGCAGTTACACCCAATAAAAACTGTTGATCATTCTGCTTCTAACCACCAAAAGACAAATTCTGCTCAAGCCGTGAAACCAAAACTAAAAGTAAACAAAAATAAGACTATTCGAGGTTCCCACCAATGGCAAACAGTCACAAAAAAGCAACGAAAATCAAATCATGACCCATCTGTTACTTACTTGAAAGATCCCCAAAAGCTAAACAATTACGTGGAAGAGGCTATGGAAGAATCATATGCCTCAAGTGAAGACAAGGAAACATTGTTTATAATGAATATGTCAGTTTTTACCGTTTTACTATTTTGTTTTATGTGTCACTACTTTACTGGCCGTATGATTTAACTAGTTTTTTAATCTTTTTACCTTATTGACTGATTATAATTGTATTACAATTTCTTATTTTGCTTTTACCGTTCTACTCATGTCTTTGATAGTCTTCTAGAGGTACTTTTTGCATCTTTAAAGTTTACATTTTTTTTTCCTCTTAACCTTGTTCTTGGCGCAGCATGTCCCTAAATGAACTTGTGCCAAAAAAATCTATACAGCCAATCAATCAGCCCGATTGTTCAAAATACATTTTGAAAAGTTATTAGATTTCAACTGTTATGGCTTATATACTTTCTACTAAATAATTATAATTTATTAAATATCATATTTTTCAATTGATTAGTCATTTAATTCAGTGGTATTTTATGAATTTTTTGCCCCCCTTTTTTTCGAAAAGAAAAGTTCCGTATTTAAGAACAGGGCGACATTTTCTATTCTGCAAAGTTGTTGCAAATTTTCCCCAGTAATAATCGGTACTATTTACACCCATTGATCTTGAGAAACTGTATCCATGATTAAACTGGAGAAATACAACAGGCCAAAAACATTGATCTACATGCAATAATTAACGTATTTATTGCCAATTTGGTATTTTTAAAATTTCAGATTGACTCTATCTATAAAAAGAAAGGTAATATTTCCGTTATTTAATGTAAGACTTAACATTTTCACGAATAAACTTAGAGCCATATTTTGAAATTCAGACAAAAAAATGATGTTTTGATAATTGTATTTTTTTATTTGCTTCATTTTTTTAATATGTTGAAGTAGACCACATTTGATGAATAATCCAATTTTGAAGCCCTGAAAAAAAATTCCTCTTTTCTATAGAAAATGTCAAAGTTCAGAATGCCATTTTTTGAGAAAAGTGAAATGTTGGTATATTTAGAGTGCTATATCTCTCGCAAGCAACAACATCCCAAAATTCTTCCGGTATAAATTGTTAGTATAAGCATACTTACTTATTAAAAATTTTTTCCATGGGGCATTGTTATGTTGCCACAAAGTACAGCCAAAATGACGTTTTTGTCCATTTTCTGCACTTAATATCTTATTTAAGCAATAGTACCCCAAGCTTTTTCTTATAGAATATGAAAGTGTACTACTAGGACAAGCAAAATAATGTAGTACTGTACCGAGATATTGTTGCTGTTAGCAGATATAACCTGTTAAATACTCAAAATTGTCAAAATCTGCAACCTTTAAAGCAATGTTATTTCAAAAAAGCGCAACAGTAAAATAAAATATGTCACGCAGTAGGTGAATATATGTACAAAAACATGAAAAAGAAAAAAAAAGTGGGGCCTTGTGATATTTTTATTTTAAAAAATGACAAAATTTTCAAATAAACAATGTCGATGATATTTCTTCCCTATCAGAAAATGAAAGATCCCTTTTCTTGTTCTTCTTACTGTATTTTTTCCTATGAGAAGATGAAATATCCCTTCCTTGTCGCCTCTTCCGAAAGAGAATGAGGATTTTTCTTTTTCCGTTAGGGGAAAAATGTGATAATGTACATTGTTTTTCTTCTTAAATTTGTCATTTTTTTTAAATTAAAATATCACAAGGCCCCACTTCTTTTTTTTTCCATGTTTTTGTACATATATTCACCTACTGCCTGACATATTTTGTTTTATTTTACTGTTGCACTTATTTGAGAAATCATTACTTTAAACGTTGCAGAGTTTGAAAATTTTGACAATTTAACATGTTGTACCTGCAAACAGCAACAATAATATCTCGGTACAATACTACATTATTTTGATTGTCCTAGTAGTACACTTTCATATTCTATAAGTAAAAGTTTGGGATACTATTGCTTAAATAAGATATTAAATGCAGAAAATGGACAAAAACGTCATTTTGACTGTACATTGTGACAACATAACAATTTAAAGTAACAATGTCCCATGGAAACTAATAAATTTGAATAATTAGGTATGGTTATACTAACAGTTTATGCCGAAAGAATTTTGGGATGTTGTTGCTTGCGAGAGATATAGTGCTCTAAATATACTAGCATTTCACTTTTCACAAAAAATGTCATTCAGAGCCTTGAACTTTGACATTTTCTATAGAAAAGAGGAATTTTTTCCAGGGCTTCAAAATTGCAGATTATTCATCAAATATGATCTATTTCAACATATTAAAAAAAATCAAGCAAATAAAATAATAAAACTATTTCACTTTGATTTTCAGAATAAGGGCTCTTAATCAATTCACTAAACTTTCAGTTTCAATACAATAATAAGTATTTAATGCAATTTTAATACAATGATTATTATTCTCAAGGATTAGATTCATATTGATAATTATATCAGAGTTGCTACTCATGTGGAGGAATGAAATTCCCTGTCTTTTCCAGGTGTATCTCAAGAAAATTCTGGTGTAGCGCGTAGTGGACATGATGAGGGTAAAAAAATGTTATATTACTCCAAAAACACTAAAATTTCTTGAATACAGTTGGTAATAATCTCTGAGCTAAAGCTCTTTACCCCAATTCCCCTCTCAAGTCAATAGCAATCTTCCTTTGAGGTTTACAATTGGAATTGCTCGCTTAAATTATTTATGATTGCAAACTTTCAAATAAAGTTTCCTACAAACTATACAAACTTGCTACAAAATATTTGTGCACTGAATTCACATTCATTTTGTTAACTATATCCAAAAATCATTGTCTAGCTAAATTTTATTATCAATAGCAGTCAAAAAGGAAAGGAAAACAGTGATGAGTGGAGGTTTGTGATACTAACTTACTGATACACGAAAATAACTGCTGCAAAAAGTTTTAAAGTCTGTAATAATGACAACAATGATGTTAAAACCATAAAAAGTGAAGGGTAAAAGAGGAAATTTTTGAAAAAAGAAAAAAAAGGGTACATGATTTTTCTTCTATTTTTAAATATGCAATTTGCCAAATTATTGAAGATTCTCACTTCTGGCTACACAACGATTAAACTCTTAGAGATCACTATGAAAGTTTATCAAATTCCCTTACTTTTCCAGGTTTTAGGAAAAAATATTGAAATTCCCTGACTTTTCCCTGATTATTTGGCTAATTTCCCAATTCCCCGACTTTTCCAGGTTCTCCAGGTTGCAAAGCAAACCTGTATATATACATTGTTGAAAGAATAAAGAACAATTTCCTGCTGACCTCCCCCACCCTACACACAAACTCTATGACTTGAGCGCACAGAAAAACGTCAAAACTTTGAGTGCAAATGACAATATTTCTCAGGCCATGGGTCTTCTCTGAAAAACAATAACACAAAAACAGACAACAAGGCATTTCAAGCACATCAATCAACTTCTTTGTGCTATACAGATGTAAAAAAAATAAATCATGCTTAATAAAGTAAGTATGCATGAATTTTTATAATTTTTTTACGAAAAAATATCACAGTACCTTTGCGTTTGCTACAAGAGTTCAACTGTATATGAAAATAAATCTGTTCATAAATATGCATGTTATCACACGACTAATTTAAAATATCAGCCACATTAGAAATTCAAGAGTTATAACAGAGCCATTTTATTTAAATATAGACTAAACAAAGTATGTTCTGGAATCTTTATTCCCCCAGGGGGATACCTTCTTTAGGTATTCACCGGCTTCACAACCCCGGGGCACCTGAGTGATCTTTCTCTTTTCTCTTACTCCTCGTCTTCCTTTCATCTTTGTTTCACTCTCATTGTGGTTTCCTTTTCGGAGGTGAGGGCAATTCTGTATGAGCCGATATCATCCTGTATATCGACTCATGGAGAATTGTAAACCACCTATGTGTTGGCCGTGCGTGGCAACCCGTGTCCCTGGAAAGGGGGATCCTGGCAGTTGAGGGAAACCAACACACTGCTTCGGCCTCTGCTTCAGGTAGACGGGAGGTGCATATTGGTCCCATATGCATCAATCTGCTGGTTAGTTGACTTTGTCACTGGCTTTAGGGATCAAGTGAGCGAGCAATTACTAGTCATCTCGTTAAGGGTGGAGACTGACATAGGATTGTCTTGTGACCGTATAGACCCTGGTTAGCACTGGTGCACGAATGTGCATCCCCTTGTTGGGCTCAAGAGTGGGTGGTGCGGCCGGGGTCCTAATTACTCTTTATTTTAATATGGATGGGAAAACTTCTCTTTCATCTCTTTCTCTCCCATGTGGAGAGCAACAAATGTTACAGAATTCCTCTTTCACCAGGATTTTCGTGGTTAAACGCAATGATAGCATGTCTGATAGTTCTTTCAAAAAAACTTCTCCATTTCTCATAGCTAAAACCTTCCAATCTGCTCTTGGTGATGGTCATTCCCTCAAAAAATTACAATCTGGCGATTTACTGGTAGAGGTTTCTACAGCCAATCAGTCACAATTTCTGTCCAATAGTAATACAATAGGCACCTTCTCTGTATCTCTTAAAGCACATTAAACTTTAAATTCTTGACGTGGTGTAATTTCTGAACCAGATTTGTTATTTTCCACAAAAGAACTTCTAACCAACTTACAGGATCAAAATATCATTGATGTCCGCCGTATCACTATCCGTAGAAATGGGCAGATAATTCCTACTAAACATATAATACTGACTTTCAATAGCCATATTTTACCTACTAGAATTAAAGCCGGCTATTTAAATTGTCCAGTCCGACCTTACATCCCTAATCCCATCCGATGTTTTAAATGCCAGCGTTATGGCCATACCAATACCAATGTCGTGGCAATATTACCTGTGCACATTGTGCAGAAGTTGGCCACGACAGTAAAAATTGTGAAAAATCTCAACGCTGTGCAAATTGCAAGGGTGATCATGCATCATACTCTCGCTCCTGCCCAATTTGGACCCGTGAAAAAGAAATCATTACTATCAAAATAACCCAAACTTCCTTACCCTGAAGCCCGTAAAATTGTCGAATCGAGAACCTCATCTGTCGGCATTTCTTACTCTAGCTTACTCAAACAACAATCTAAACCTGTAAGACACATTAGTACTCAGACAGAAACCTCTTATCCACCTAACAGTTCACATGAAAATACATCTAGCATTATAAAGAAAAAGACCCGTGATGCCTACTCTACCGCTGCTACAAGAGTTTTGCCAAAATTAGTGCTTTGGAAACCTTCATCAGAGCCAGTAAAAATTGAATACCTAAAACCATTAAGTCAAGCAAAAAAGTCAACCAAACATGAGACTGAAAAATCCCCTGTTTCATCTGCCTCAAATCTACAGAAACCTGCTACTAGTAAAGCTGTAAAACCAGTCCAAAAAACGAAAGACAATAAGACTATTCGGGGTTCTTCACAGTGGCAAACTGAAGACTAAAGAGAGGAAATCATGCCATGGCTCATCCCCTACGAACTAAGAGGCCATTGAGTCGGCATCTTATGACTCTAGTGAAGATGAGGAAAATATTGCTTATGAAGAATATACACCAAACTGATTTTACCCTTTTAATTTAACTTGCTTTTAAACATTTTTTGTCCTTCATCTTATACTTAGTCTTTATTTTAACAATTACATCTTTTGTACATATTTTAATTGCACCTTGTGCTTAAAACATGCCTAATTGATTTTAACCCCCACTTTAATTTTTGTGTTTTTTAAAATTGTTTTTACATATTTACTGTGCATTGTCTATATTTTAACATTTTATTTATAGCTTTGTTTTTTACTTAAGGTCTCAACACTTTATTGGTTTTAACTATGCATAACATCACTTTTGTTCGTAATTTTTTAGTCCTATTTTGACATTGTCTTGGCGCAGCATGTCCCAAGTGGGACTTTGCGCCATAAAACCTCAATAAACCAAACCAATCTGGAATCTTTAGATGAAATACATAAGAAAAAAAAATCTTTTTCAAATACATGATCCAAGGGTGTTCTTAAATCAAAAAGGGCAACTTTGTGACACATGCATTAATTTATTTTTGTTCGGAAATGCATGAAAATAGCAGGTGCTATTCAGAAACTGTCTAATTGCAATCAT
>CAXHSM010000216.1:0-15000 GCA_964019185.1 Maratus speculifer | reverse complement strand
AATCGAAACAATAGTTAAAAATTTCATAGTCAGATTTTCTATTTTTTAATCTTTCCGTTGAAAAATGAACTTGCAAATCCATCGAAACGTTTTGCACTTGTTGAGCAGAGCAGTTAGAACAGCCTTAATGAAAAAGAACAAAAAAGTGATAACATTTTACAGTTAAAAAAGAAAAGGGGTGTTGGGATCTTCGTATGACTTCCGTTATTGTTAAAGATAAAAAGTAATCGAAAACAAATGTTTAGTGATATTTCAGATAAAGATTATTTTATAAAATATTTTTATATAAAATATCTATTAAAAAAAATGTCTGTTTCAAAATTTAAACTACAGTTAGACCTGACGAGTTTTGAATAACAGACAGCGACTAGTACAATTACTCTGGTGTCTTTTTTGTAGTTACAGGATGATTATTGTAGAAATAGTTCACTCGCGATGTGCAGTTGACGGATTATATTGTTTTATGCTAACGTAAATGTTTCTGTAGCCAATTATAAAGTCCTTCAAGCGCTTCCTTAATCCTCTGGAAATTATTCTTGCTTTGAACAATAGGCTTTTTAAATGTTTAATTTATCTATAATGGACAATATCAAGGTATTGTGATTTTTATTTTTAAAAAACTGTTAAAACTTATATGCTGTGACTAACGCAATTGGAAATATTTCATTTACATCATTTTTAATATATTGCTGAAGCTAAAATATGCTATTGCTAAAATTCTCAGACAAAATGGCTTCAAAAAAATTTTTGCTCCTACCAATAAACTCACCCTCTCCAAGCTCAAAGATCCTATAGATTTATTTAATTCATGGGGAATCTACAGTATTAAGGGTGTATTTCGATTAAACTGCTTATTTTCCGATTTATTTTTAAATTCATTTTTGCTCTCATATACATCAAACTAGCAAACTGTCTTATTTAGAAAGTACACAAGGTGCCGTGATTGTCGATTCTCTAATAAACGCAGAAAATATTGCAAAATAAGCAATCAAAAACGGCATTTCGAACCGGTTTTTACGAAGCGGGAGTAGTATAGTAATGGGGGTTTCAGCTCACCGGGTGCAGGGTGCTGACCTCTAAGAGGGGGGTGAAGGTCATCGGGTGCTCGAGCTGTAAGAGGGGGGTGGGGTGAAGGTCATCGGGCGTCACGCAAGGTTAAGATGACGTCATCTTATAGGATGAGTGTGTTTTAGATAAGAATTTTTTTTTTAAATTTTAAGGGGGAATTTTAGGGAGTTAGAATTTTTTTCGGCGTACTATAGTATGAGGGTGTTATTTTAATTTTAATGCGGGGACTTTAAAATTTTCGGTGCACTTTAGTTTTAGATAAGAAATTTTTTTTTTTTTAATTTTAAGCGGGAATTTTAGGGAGTTAGAATTTTTTTTTTGGTGTACTATAGTATGAGGGTGTTATTTTAATTTCAATGCGGGGACTTTAAAATTTTCGGTGCACTTTAGTTTTAGATAAGAATTTTTTTTAATTTTAAGCGGGAATTTTAGGGTGTTAGAATTTTTTTTCGGCATACTATAGTACGATGATTTTTTTAAATTTTAATGCGGGGACTTTAAAATTTTCGGCGTGTTACAGTACGTGGGGTATGTTTTTCGATTAAATTTTGCTGTTGTTCATTTAAAAAGGTAATTAAAAAGTAATTAAAAATAAGGAATGAAGAGACTTTTTTTTTTTTTCACCGTGTTCTTTGATGAGGGGTTAAGCGGGTATTTCGGGACACAGAATGTTTTTTTTTTTTTTTTTTTGTACTATTGTACGAGTGGTTTTTAATTTTAATGTGGCGACTTAAAATTTTTCGGTGAACTTTAGTTTAAGGATCTATTTTTTCGATTTTAAGCCGAAATTTTGGGTAGATTGATTTTTTTTTTTTTTTTTTTTTTTTTCACCGTGTTTTAAATAAGGGGTTAAGCGGATATTTTGGGTGGCATAGAATATTTTTTTCTGTACTATTGTACGAGTGGTTTTTAATTTTAATGTGGCAACTTAAAAATTTTCAGTTTGGTGTAATTTAAGAGTTTATTTTTTGAATTTAAGCAGAAATTTTGGGGAGTTTGATTTTTTTTTTTTCCACTGTACTCTTACATGATGAGTTAAGCGGATATTTTGGGGGAAATTATTATTTTAGCCTAATCATACGCGAAGGATAAATTTTTTTTTCGGGGGTTTGCTATTTTAATAAAGAACTAATTAAGAAGGGTTCATTCATGGTGAATTAATGAATTTTTTTTTTTTTTTTTTTTGGGGAGTAATTTTGTTAAGATTGAATTATTTTTTCATTTTTTGGAGTTTTAAGCGAATATTAATGTTTAATAGGGGGACTTTAATTTTTTTGCAATGAAATTGACGTGCGCTCGTCAATCTAACCGTTCGGAGTTTGTAATTTTCTTCGAATCATGTGTGCATTTTGGTTTAGAATATCTTAGAAAGACTTCCACCACGTTTATATCTATCCAATATCATAAATAACACATGCTGGTAATGGGAATTTGGGAATAACAATTTTAAATATTTATTGAATGAAGGAACTTTAAAATTATTTCGAGTACTATTTTTAGTCAACTATGTTATACACTTGATATTTTAGAATAGTTAAAAAATAACTTTAAAATTTGAATGAAAAAATATGTTTCAAAATGGGATTTTACGTGCTTGCATTGAATCGCACTCGTCGCCCTAACGGTTTAGAATATGTGGTTTCCTTCGAACCTTGGTTAAAATTTAATTGAATTGATTATTATTATTATTTTGTATGTGTTGTATATATGTGTGCGTATGTATGTTTGTGTGTTGTATGCATGTATGTGTGTGAATATATGTTTGTGTGTTGTATGCATGTGCGTGTGTTGTATGTATGTACGTATGTATGTGTGTTGTATGCATGTATTTGTTGTATGTATGTGCGTGTAATTTTTTGTCGATAGGTGTGATCTTTAGCTGAAAGTGACCTAGGGTCAAAACTTTTACCCAGAAATCGCCACGGGGAGGCAGATCACTTGATTCCCGTATTACACACATTCACATACATTATTTCGAGCGATATTTTTAGTGAAACATAATATGCAAATGAATTTGTAAAATAATTAAAAAAATAACTTTAAAATTTAAATGAAAGAATGTTTTAAAATGTAATTTTACATACTAACATTTAATCGCGCTCGTTGGTTTTTACTGTTTGGAGTCTGTCATTTTCCTTTAACCTTGGAAAACCTTGCGTCAATAAGGATATTTCAGAAAGACCCCCACTTTAGGTACTCTTTTAAACTAATATTTGTAATGAGATGTGTTCGCGCGCGTCGGCCTAACTGTTTGGAGTATCAACATAAAATCAACAAATTAATACAAAATATTTCACACAATAAAAAACGAAATATTAAAATCGCCAACTCAAAATGAAATCTCATGCAATTAGAATAAAAACATTAAAAAAAATCGCCAAATTAAAAGATTATTCTTATCTCACAATAAATATTCTGAAAGACCTATTCAAAAATTCTAGATGAGATTAAAGTTTTTATTCAAAATTCAAATGAAACTTCTTAAGTTTTGACATGTCACTAAAAATTTAAAGCAAACATTTTTTCAAAGTATAATTATCAAAGATTAATTTTTCTAATAATTAACTCGTGTAAAGATAGTTCAAAGTGCAATGATTCACCATTTGCCTTTTAAATCTTAGAACATATTATCTGTGGTATAATCATCACGTTATCTAAAAAATATAAATAAATATTAGTAGTTTTAAAATAATTTTTTTTCGAATGGGTAGTTTGATAAATTAAGAACATTAGAATTTTTTGGATAAAAAAAAAATAATAATAATAACGATTGAGAAACTAACCATTTCAAAATATTTTCTTGGCATAAATGAATTTAAAAGTATTAAAACCCTTTTCAAAATATTTTTATAAAACCAACTTTCATACAATTCAAAAAGTTTTTATATGAAAATTGAATATTTTTTTTTCTTAAGAGAAATATTTTACGTGAGTGAAAAAGTGAGAGTCAGTTAATTTATGAATCACTTTAAAATATTACCACGCAATAAATTGTTTTGAAACTATGTTCTTAAACATATTAATATTTAAAAGTTAAGTCATTTTATACATTTTATATTCAAATTATACTTACCAACATATGAATTCGCCTTCAATCCGCACTATCTTGAAGAGTAATGTTTGATAAACTCTTATCAACACAGCATATTGGCTTGAATCACTAGCAAGTTAAGACAGGTATGATATGACTATTCGTTGGGTTTCCCCAAAGAGGTGAAGTCATTCTTATCAAATCCTATTTTGAAAGAAGAATATTTCAATTGCAATTAACTTCAGATTTTCTTATTTAATAATTATTTTTTAAATTTGACAATTTTAATTAATGTTTTAGTGAAATTACCTTTAAGATTTTAATTTTTTTTATTGCTTATACTATTTCAAACATGTACATTCCTATTTGTAAATAGAAAATCATAAAAAACATATTTGAATGATTTTATTATTATTATTGTTAGACATTATATTTGAAAATCATTTAAACTTTTAGCTTTTATTATTATTATTATTTAGATATTAAGAAGTGACGAAGACCTGGAGAATTAATCTCATCTTAAAACTGATTAATATTCGAAGAAAAATTTATTCTGTTGTCTTTTAATTTACCAAACATATATCTTAATATTCATTAACACACTTCTTATTTAATGAATAATGTATTTGATGAATAATATATTTTATAATATATATGAGATTTTAATCTTTTTTTAAAAAATTGGGTTATGTTAGTTCATACACATACGTTCTTATTCGAAAATTCAAAACCATAAAAAACATCGTTGGTTGATTTTTTATTTTTAATTAGACATTGTATTGGAAAAGCATTAAAACCTTTCATTTTTATCCCATTTAGACTTCAAAAAGTGTCGAAGATCTAACTGCTTTGCAAAGACTTAAAACTAGTGATTTGATGAGTCATACTTTCTGTGGGTTGTTTACAATTTTGAAATTATCTTTATTAATTACCAAACTTCTCATTTTTTTTTAAACACCACACTAATCATTGCTCCCATTACTTAATCACGTAAATATAATTTATATCGTTTTTGATTATCAGTTTTATACTAACATTTGACACTTATACGTATGTGTTGTATTAATTCTGTTAGTTTTTAAATTTGATATTTCAAAAATTAACTAACTCTTAAGAATATGACTCGATGCAATTTACTTATTTTATACAAGTTAACTTTACTACTTGACAGAAATATATTCAAACGCAAAGCGATTTAACTTTCACATTTTTAAACTTATTTATATAATGTACTAACATTTATTCATAATATGCATAATTTTATTAAAATTACTGAATAAAATAAAATTTATACTTTAAAAAAATTATAACACCATTTAAAAATATTAAACAACAACAACAACAAACTTATAATTAAGAGATGAATAAATATAAATATATGAATCACACAATAATAAAAAGAAATACTTAATCATTCATAAAAATTCTTCCCTTGAACATTCACACGTGTGTTAGTAAAAATATAACACTAATGTTTTCAAAAAGATTATAAGCGTTTCCAAATCAACAAAGAAAATTGAGTATTAAATATCGAATAATGGATATGCACTTTTTACACTCACATCTTACAATGTAATTAGTAACCAAATGTAATGATTTTTAAGCATGTCTTCTTAATTTTTTTTTTTTTTTCAATGAAAGACTATCACAGTTGAATATTTAGCTTTCTCTTCATAACTTTATCGATAAATATATAATGTATACCACACGATTTCATTAAATGAATCACAATACAATTCAAACTTCTCATTTTCAATGTTTTTATCAAATAGGTGTTTATTCTGAACAATCATTACTTAGTATATTGATGAAAAGTTTGTGTTGAACGGTTTTTAACTCAAATGGTGTGAGAGAAGGATATATTAGGACAGAAGTTATTAAATATAGAGTCTTTAAAGTTTATACCCGTGCAAGAATTGGCATTTCAAGAAACAAAGTTGTGTTATATTTGAAAGCATTCTTTATATTCGAAACGCACACATGATCACGATCACATCACTGAAGAGTATAGAGAAGCTGTTTATGTTGTATATATTTTGAATTTTCATTAACACAATATTATAACCGAAGTTTTTCGACAGTTTGAAAAATTATGATGTACAACGTCTGCACACGTTAACACAGAATAAGATTAGCTTATGCCCTTTCGATGATAAGCGTTATTTGCAGGTAAGATGTATTAACATAACAACATTTTCTTGGTAATTTTACTCGCAGGTTTCGAAACCACAAACATCTGATCATACTTCTCATTTTTAACACGCGACGCTAACCATTGGGCCATTAAAGCCCTTAATTTAGTAACTAAAAAGTAAGAAAGATCATCGAAAGTGATTACTTCACACATGCAAAAATATTTTTTATTGTGACTTATCAGTTAAAAATCACGAAGAAAAGAAAAAAAAATCACGTATGTTTTGGATTACTTTGAGATTTTATGAGTCACTTCATCAGTTAAATAGACATATCTACTTCTTATGAATCACTACTTATGCTTAAATTTTCAAACACTTGCTTAAATGAAATATATTATATTTTAGTTTATCAGTGATAGTGTGATTACTTGTTAATAATTTTAGTATCATTAAACAATTTCAAAAAATCAAACGTTAATAATTAATTAAAAAAAAATACAAGACAGTATTAAAGGTTTGAACAAATTATTAAAATAATTTTACAAAACTTTTCAAATTACTTTAAAATGTTTCACTAATATTTAGTAATCGACAAATTTTAATGTTCATAATCATTTATGTGACTTAGGTTTTCTGTTTTAACTGTTAAGTTATTAGATTCCCCTTCAAGTACACCTCATTGACATGTTTTAATCAGCCAACCAACCATTCAACTGTGTTCACAATCAACTAGTATGTGAGTTAGGTTTTCAGTTTTAATTGTTAAGTTATTACATCTCCCCCTCCCTTTCATTTACATCTCATTGATAAGTTTTCATCAACCAACCACCCAACTTTTTTTCGTAATCAACTATTTATTTACCCTAACAAACAACTATTTATTTACCCTAGCAACCAAAAAGCTTTTATCGTCACATGAACAAAATTTTTTAAGCTGAAAGACTTGTCATTTTTAATCGAAAAAACAATGACTTGTGTAATAAATTTTTTCCTTACTTAAATGAAACCTTCGCATGTGTATGGTAAAACTTGGAAAATTTCATTTAATGCACAAATTTAAAGTTAACAGGCAAGGTCTTCACACATCTTTTAGTATTTTACTAACACTTTACCAAATATCTTTAGAAAACAACAGAATTTTAAATAATTATTTTAATAAAAATTCTCTTTTGTAAGTGACATTACAAAACTTACTTGAAAAATTAACTTGGCAAAGCAGGTTTTCACTGTTTCAATTTAGTAATATTCATAAGTTTTATATCAAAATCAACTTGTTTGGTTATGTCCCAGCATGGTTTTATAAAATGTATCGAAAAAGACCTTTAATATTAATGTTTAAAAATATGCAGTTAGTCTTTTAAAGATAAATATTTTCACTTCTTTTATTTAAAAACATTTTTAAATAAAATTATTACAGTTGTCAATTTTACTCAGTGTTATGAAATATGCATGCAAAACTTTTAATTATAACTTTCACATTTTAGTATTTCAAATTATTGTTTTCAAGGTGTACTAAAATTTGAAAAAATAAAAAAATATATTTAATTTTCATGCATAATTAAATTAAAATAGTTTAATAATAAAGACACATTTAACATTCTGTACTCACCTAATCCATCACCATCGCCAAAGCACGTCCAACACACTCCAGGGTTTAGGAAGAAATGAAAAAAATTCAAAGTCCTTATCAGAAAATGTTATCAGATAATTTTATCTTAAGATATGTGACGTCACAGAACATGTGTCACCTGATCACGTGATGTATACCATGTGACTAGCGCTTTGCATTCTAGATTGGTTCTTATAAAAATTCATTTATGAAGTAATTTAATCATTCTTATTATTATTAAATAATTAAATTAATCTTACTAATTAATTTTATCAATCATTCTTATTATTATAATTAACTAATTAAATTAATCTTATTAATTAATTTTTTTAATCATTCTTATTATTATTAATTAACGAATTAATTAAACTAATTAATAAGATTAATTAATTAAATTAATAAGATTAATTAATTTAATTAATTAATAATATTAATTTAATTAGTTAATTAATAATAAGAATGATTGATAAAATTAATTAGTAAGATTAATTTAATTATTTAATAATAATAAGAATGATTAAATTACTTCATAAATGAATTTTTATAAGAACCAATCTAGAATGCAAAGCGCTAGTCACATGGTATACATCACGTGATCAGTTGACACATGTTCTGTGACGTCACATATCTTAAGATAAGATTATCTGATAACATTTTCTGATAAGGACTTTGAATTTTTTTCATTTCTTCCTAAACCCTGGAGTGTGTTGGACGTGCTTTGGCGATGGTGATGGATTAGGTGAGTACAGAATGTTAAATGTGTCTTTATTATTAAACTATTTTAATTTAATTATGCATGAAAATTAAATATATTTTTTTATTTTTTCAAATTTTAGTACACCTTGAAAACAATAATTTGAAATACTAAAATGTGAAAGTTATAATTAAAAGTTTTGCATGCATATTTCATAACACTGAGTAAAATTGGCAACTGTAATAATTTTATTTAAAAATGTTTTTAAATAAAAGAAGTGAAAATATTTATCTTTAAAAGACTAACTGCATATTTTTAAACATTAATATTAAAGGTCTTTTTCGATACATTTTATAAAACCATGCTGGGACATAACCAAACAAGTTGATTTTAATATAAAACTTATGAATATTACTAAATTGAAACAGTGAAAACCTGCTTTGCCAAGTTAATTTTTCAAGTAAGTTTTGTAATGTCACTTACAAAAGAGAATTTTTATTAAAATAATTATTTAAAATTCTGTTGTTTTCTAAAGATATTTGGTAAAGTGTTAGTAAAATACTAAAAGATGTGTGAAGATCTTGCCTGTTAACTTTAAATTTGTGCATTAAATGAAATTTTCCAAGTTTTACCATACACATGCGAAGGTTTCATTTAAGTAAGGAAAAAATTTATTACACAAGTCATTGTTTTTTCGATTAAAAATGACAAGTCTTTCAGCTTAAAATTTTTTGTTCATGTGACGATAAAAGCTTTTTGGTTGCTAGGATAAATAAATAGTTGTTTGTTAGGGTAAATAAATAGTTGATTACGAAAAAAAGTTGGGTGGTTGGTTGATGAAAACTTATCAATGAGATGTAAATGAAAGGGAGGGGGAGATGTAATAACTTAACAATAAAAACTGAAAACCTAACTCACATACTAGTTGATTGTGAACACAGTTGAATGGTTGGTTGGCTGATTAAAACATGTCAATGAGGTGTACTTGAAGGGGAATCTAATAACTTAACAGTTAAAACAGAAAACCTAAGTCACATAAATGATTATGAACATTAAAATTTGTCGATTACTAAATATTAGTGAAACATTTTAAAGTAATTTGAAAAGTTTTGTAAAATTATTTTAATAATTTGTTCAAACCTTTAATACTGTCTTGTATTTTTTTTTAATTAATTATTAACGTTTGATTTTTTGAAATTGTTTAATGATACTAAAATTATTAACAAGTAATCACACTATCACTGATAAACTAAAATATAATATATTTCATTTAAGCAAGTGTTTGAAAATTTAAGCATAAGTAGTGATTCATAAGAAGTAGATATGTCTATTTAACTGATGAAGTGACTCATAAAATCTCAAAGTAATCCAAAACATACGTGATTTTTTTTTTCTTTTCTTCGTGATTTTTAACTGATAAGTCACAATAAAAAATATTTTTGCATGTGTGAAGTAATCACTTTCGATGATCTTTCTTACTTTTTAGTTACTAAATTAAGGGCTTTAATGGCCCAATGGTTAGCGTCGCGTGTTAAAAATGAGAAGTATGATCAGATGTTTGTGGTTTCGAAACCTGCGAGTAAAATTACCAAGAAAATGTTGTTATGTTAATACATCTTACCTGCAAATAACGCTTATCATCGAAAGGGCATAAGCTAATCTTATTCTGTGTTAACGTGTGCAGACGTTGTACATCATAATTTTTCAAACTGTCGAAAAACTTCGGTTATAATATTGTGTTAATGAAAATTCAAAATATATACAACATAAACAGCTTCTCTATACTCTTCAGTGATGTGATCGTGATCATGTGTGCGTTTCGAATATAAAGAATGCTTTCAAATATAACACAACTTTGTTTCTTGAAATGCCAATTCTTGCACGGGTATAAACTTTAAAGACTCTATATTTAATAACTTCTGTCCTAATATATCCTTCTCTCACACCATTTGAGTTAAAAACCGTTCAACACAAACTTTTCATCAATATACTAAGTAATGATTGTTCAGAATAAACACCTATTTGATAAAAACATTGAAAATGAGAAGTTTGAATTGTATTGTGATTCATTTAATGAAATCGTGTGGTATACATTATATATTTATCGATAAAGTTATGAAGAGAAAGCTAAATATTCAACTGTGATAGTCTTTCATTGAAAAAAAAAAAAAAAAAAATTAAGAAGACATGCTTAAAAATCATTACATTTGGTTACTAATTACATTGTAAGATGTGAGTGTAAAAAGTGCATATCCATTATTCGATATTTAATACTCAATTTTCTTTGTTGATTTGGAAACGCTTATAATCTTTTTGAAAACATTAGTGTTATATTTTTACTAACATACGTGTGAATGTTCAAGGGAAGAATTTTTATGAATGATTAAGTATTTCTTTTTATTATTGTGTGATTCATATATTTATATTTATTCATCTCTTAATTATAAGTTTGTTGTTGTTGTTGTTTAATATTTTTAAATGGTGTTATAATTTTTTTAAAGTATAAATTTTATTTTATTCAGTAATTTTAATAAAATTATGCATATTATGAATAAATGTTAGTACATTATATAAATAAGTTTAAAAATGTGAAAGTTAAATCGCTTTGCGTTTGAATATATTTCTGTCAAGTAGTAAAGTTAACTTGTATAAAATAAGTAAATTGCATCGAGTCATATTCTTAAGAGTTAGTTTAATTTTTCAAATATCAAATTTAAAAACTAACAGAATTAATACAACACATACGTATAAGTGTCAAATGTTAGTATAAAACTGATAATCAAAAACGATATAAATTATATTTACGTGATTAAGTAATGGGAGCAATGATTAGTGTGGTGTTTAAAAAAAAATGAGAAGTTTGGTAATTAATAAAGATAATTTCAAAATTGTAAACAACCCACAGAAAGTATGACTCATCAAATCACTAGTTTTAAGTCTTTGCAAAGCAGTTAGATCTTCGACACTTTTTGAAGTCTAAATGGGATAAAAATGAAAGGTTTTAATGCTTTTCCAATACAATGTCTAATTAAAAATAAAAAATCAACCAACGATGTTTTTTATGGTTTTGAATTTTCGAATAAGAACGTATGTGTATGAACTAACATAACCTAATTTTTTAAAAAAAGATTAAAATCTCATATATATTATAAAATATATTATTCATCAAATACATTATTCATTAAATAAGAAGTGTGTTAATGAATATTAAGATATATGTTTGGTAAATTAAAAGACAACAGAATAAATTTTTCTTCGAATATTAATCAGTTTTAAGATGAGATTAATTCTCCAGGTCTTCGTCACTTCTTAATATCTAAATAATAATAATAATAAAAGCTAAAAGTTTAAATGATTTTCAAATATAATGTCTAACAATAATAATAATAAAATCATTCAAATATGTTTTTTATGATTTTCTATTTACAAATAGGAATGTACATGTTTGAAATAGTATAAGCAATAAAAAAAATTAAAATCTTAAAGGTAATTTCACTAAAACATTAATTAAAATTGTCAAATTTAAAAAATAATTATTAAATAAGAAAATCTGAAGTTAATTGCAATTGAAATATTCTTCTTTCAAAATAGGATTTGATAAGAATATGACTTCACCTCTTTGGGGAAACCCAACGAATAGTCATATCATACCTGTCTTAACTTGCTAGTGATTCAAGCCAATATGCTGTGTTGATAAGAGTTTATCAAACATTACTCTTCAAGATAGTGCGGATTGAAGGCGAATTCATATGTTGGTAAGTATAATTTGAATATAAAATGTATAAAATGACTTAACTTTTAAATATTAATATGTTTAAGAACATAGTTTCAAAACAATTTATTGCGTGGTAATATTTTAAAGTGATTCATAAATTAACTGACTCTCACTTTTTCACTCACGTAAAATATTTCTCTTAAGAAAAAAAAATATTCAATTTTCATATAAAAACTTTTTGAATTGTATGAAAGTTGGTTTTATAAAAATATTTTGAAAAGGGTTTTAATACTTTTAAATTCATTTATGCCAAGAAAATATTTTGAAATGGTTAGTTTCTCAATCGTTATTATTATTATTTTTTTTTATCCAAAAAATTCTAATGTTCTTAATTTATCAAACTACCCATTCGAAAAAAAATTATTTTAAAACTACTAATATTTATTTATATTTTTTAGATAACGTGATGATTATACCACAGATAATATGTTCTAAGATTTAAAAGGCAAATGGTGAATCATTGCACTTTGAACTATCTTTACACGAGTTAATTATTAGAAAAATTAATCTTTGATAATTATACTTTGAAAAAATGTTTGCTTTAAATTTTTAGTGACATGTCAAAACTTAAGAAGTTTCATTTGAATTTTGAATAAAAACTTTAATCTCATCTAGAATTTTTGAATAGGTCTTTCAGAATATTTATTGTGAGATAAGAATAATCTTTTAATTTGGCGATTTTTTTTAATGTTTTTATTCTAATTGCATGAGATTTCATTTTGAGTTGGCGATTTTAATATTTCGTTTTTTATTGTGTGAAATATTTTGTATTAATTTGTTGATTTTATGTTGATACTCCAAACAGTTAGGCCGACGCGCGCGAACACATCTCATTACAAATATTAGTTTAAAAGAGTACCTAAAGTGGGGGTCTTTCTGAAATATCCTTATTGACGCAAGGTTTTCCAAGGTTAAAGGAAAATGACAGACTCCAAACAGTAAAAACCAACGAGCGCGATTAAATGTTAGTATGTAAAATTACATTTTAAAACATTCTTTCATTTAAATTTTAAAGTTATTTTTTTAATTATTTTACAAATTCATTTGCATATTATGTTTCACTAAAAATATCGCTCGAAATAATGTATGTGAATGTGTGTAATACGGGAATCAAGTGATCTGCCTCCCCGTGGCGATTCCTGGGTAAAAGTTTTGACCCTAGGTCACTTTCAGCTAAAGATCACACCTATCGACAAAAAATTACACGCACATACATACAACAAATACATGCATACAACACACATACATACGTACATACATACAACACACGCACATGCATACAACACACAAACATATATTCACACACATACATGCATACAACACACAAACATACATACGCACACATATATACAACACATACAAAATAATAATAATAATCAATTCAATTAAATTTTAACCAAGGTTCGAAGGAAACCACATATTCTAAACCGTTAGGGCGACGAGTGCGATTCAATGCAAGCACGTAAAATCCCATTTTGAAACATATTTTTTCATTCAAATTTTAAAGTTATTTTTTAACTATTCTAAAATATCAAGTGTATAACATAGTTGACTAAAAATAGTACTCGAAATAATTTTAAAGTTCCTTCATTCAATAAATATTTAAAATTGTTATTCCCAAATTCCCATTACCAGCATGTGTTATTTATGATATTGGATAGATATAAACGTGGTGGAAGTCTTTCTAAGATATTCTAAACCAAAATGCACACATGATTCGAAGAAAATTACAAACTCCGAACGGTTAGATTGACGAGCGCGCGTCAATTTCATTGCAAAAAAATTAAAGTCCCCCTATTAAACATTAATATTCGCTTAAAACTCCAAAAAATGAAAAAATAATTCAATCTTAACAAAATTACTCCCAAAAAAAAAAATAATAATTCATTAATTCACCATGAATGAACCCTTCTTAATTAGTTCTTTATTAAAATAGCAACCCCCGAAAAAAAAAAAAATATATCCTTCGCGTATGATTAGGCTAAAATAATAATTTCCCCCAAAATATCCGCTTAACTCATCATGTAAGAGTACAGTGGAAAAAAAAAAAATCAAACTCCCCAAAATTTCTGCTTAAATTCAAAAAATAAACTCTTAAATTACACCAAACTGAAAATTTTTAAGTTGCCACATTAAAATTAAAAACCACTCGTACAATAGTACAGAAAAAAATATTCTATGCCACCCAAAATATCCGCTTAACCCCTTATTTAAAACACGGTGAAAAAAAAAAAAAAAAAAAAAAAAAAAAAAAATCAATCTACCCAAAATTTCGGCTTAAAATCGAAAAAATAGATCCTTAAACTAAAGTTCACCGAAAAATTTTAAGTCGCCACATTAAAATTAAAAACCACTCGTACAATAGTACAAAAAAAAAAAAAAAAAAAAAAAAAAACATTCTGTGTCCCGAAATACCCGCTTAACCCCTCATCAAAGAACACGGTGAAAAAAAAAAAAGTCTCTTCATTCCTTATTTTTAATTACTTTTTAATTACCTTTTTAAATGAACAACAGCAAAATTTAATCGAAAAACATACCCCAAGTACTGTAACACGCCGAAAATTTTAAAGTCCCCGCATTAAAATTTAAAAAAATCATCGTACTATAGTATGCCGAAAAAAAATTCTAACTCCCTAAAATTCCCGCTTAAAATTAAAAAAAATTCTTATCTAAAACTAAAGTGCACCG
>CAXHSM010000215.1:0-43000 GCA_964019185.1 Maratus speculifer | reverse complement strand
GTCAGATTTAAAAAAACGCGCCAAGGTGATGCGTATATAAAAATGGGAAAATGTTTATAATAATGTAAACAAAAAAGTAAACAAATAATTAAAAAATCGCCTTTTCGATTTAAAAAAAAGAAATAATAACGCCAAGGAGTCGTTAATTTTGTAGTTGCATCAATAGTAAATTTTCTTTTCTTAGTTTGTTTCATAATGAAACACCATAAATTTAATAATCTCAAATAAAATAAACTGACAAATTTTCTATGATCTCGTTGATGATCTAGAAATCTCCTTAATACATAAACAAAAAGGCAAAGATGTCATATGCGCCGAGTTTGGCGCGATAATTTTTTATGCTAATTTGGCGGAAACATTGTTTTCGAATACCAGTTACATGTATATATTTAAATTATTTTCTATTATTTAAATAGTAATAAAAATTTATGAAATAAATTTAATTAATAAGTATATAACAAAACAATTTATACAATTTATAAAGTAAATAAGCATTTTATTTATAAATAAATATTAATAGTCGGGTTAATATATCTCAGACAAAATAATGCCAATTTAAAGTCTATTAGTTACCTCGGTGATATATAATATCTGTGCCAATAAAACTTTCAATAATATAGTAAATATGCTATTTGGCGGTGCTTAATTATTGAAGATTAGTCCAATATCATTTTAAATATTATCTAACACAAAAAATATGAAGAAAATGGAAGAAGAAATGTCTAATTAAAACAAACTTGTAAAATATTTTGGCACAAATGCCTTATGTGCACCACATTTGTGCTTTTTCCCCTTTTTTACGCCAATTTGGCGAAAACGTAAAAAAAATTTGTAAAAAAATATATTTTTAATTGTTTTCTATTATTTTAAAAAGGAAATAAAAATAAATAAATAATGTTTTGTTAATAATTATAAAATAAAACAATTTACATCATTTAAAAAAATAAATAAGAGTAAATAGTTTATTAATAAATATACAATAGCCGAGCTACCATATGAACATAAAATCGACCTTTTGTTGCAATCGCGCCAATGTGGTGCATATATGACATCTGTGCCATTTTTTTCAGGAGGCAATTTTTACTTAAAAATGTTGAATTTATCGATAGTAATAACGCGAAATTGCATAAATTTCATTTAAATTGTATAGATTTTCTTGTTCAGTTTGTAAATTTTAAAACTAATTTTCCCTGGAAGAGAATTTGACAAAATGGCGCAAAAAAAAGTATGTTTGTTGATTACAATTTTCAAAATTGCGGTGAAAAACTTTTGAAAAAGAATGACATTATTTTACAATACATATATGTTAGTGGCAAAATTTCACACTAAAGCTAAAATATTTGATTACAATTTTTAAAATATTAACTTATGTTTATTGAATTTACAATTGAATACTAAAATATACTCCAAAAATTATCTTCTTTTGGAAAAAACAACATTATTCCGACCTAATGTTAGACATTTGCATTTTTGGCTTAATTCTTTGCCGACAAAAGAAAAAAAAATCTCAAAGAAACAAATATATAACTCACAATTACTTTTATAATTAGATCTGTCTTTTTCTGGAGTAAGTTATATACTCTCGAAATTTGATAAAAAAGAGAAAGAAAATAATAGAAAGGAAAATAATAGAAAGGAAAATAAATATCGTTCAAAATTCATTTAATCAAATTTTCAAGTTATTTTTTTTATTCTAACGCAAGGATAAGTCGCCAAATGTTGCATCAAATGTAATATTTCATGTTATTTTTTAAGCGTTACAAATATTTTTTTTCATTTTCAAGATAAATATATTTTTATAATATTACGCCTCATTTAAGCGGTCTTTCTTTATTATTATTAATATTATCAGTAGTTATTTTCTGCTATTATTTGCAAGATATTTGTAACATTTCTAACAGATATGTCATTTTTAATTTGTTTAGTAATGATCATTTTCACCAAAAAATAACTACTGGCAACCCTTTCATCAAAAATAACCGAAAAATACGAAATTTACTACGAAAAATCAGAGTTATCCCTGTATATTTGTATCATAAACCTCCGCAAAAATATTTCCTATCGTATGATATAATCTGCAAAAAGATCCATCGGGTAGTTTTTGAAAACACCCGTTTGGAAGTTTCAGAACTTCTGCTTTATAATATATATGATATGATATGATATGATGTTACCGGTTGACTAGAAAGCTTATTTTATAAGTTTATGATTTCAGGTAAGTCAGTCATAAATATTTATTGCAAATTGTTTCATTCGGGATAAAAATGTGCTTGGTTTTGGGATTTATTCATTTCATAATTAAAATGTAATTCAGATTGAGTATTTCTCAATATTTTGAATCTGATAAGTTTTTAAAATGTTAGTCTTTATTTCATAAAATTATGAATTATAAATAATTTCATTATTTTTATAAAATAATAACAATTAACGTTTAAGGCAGGGCATGAAATTTCAGCTTAAAAGGTTCTCGCCAAACTAAAATTTTTACTCGCCACTATTTACATTCATTCAGATAACAACGTCAGCCCCCACACCAGCGCAGAAAATGAAATATTTATGACACATTTAATTTAAATTGACGATTATTAGAAGGAGCTGTCCGTTAAATCCAGAATATTTTACTTTTTTATGAAAAATATGAGATATTTGGTGACGCTTAGGTGATGCTTAGGTGACGCTTATGGGCTTTGGTTGGGAAACCTGAATCTCTTCGCCCAGGAGTAAAGAGCGTTCTAATTCGGTATTGGCGCGTGCGCGTCAAAGACAGAAGACAAATACAGACAGGGTAATTTCATTCCTCCGTAGGAAAGACGAAGGAATAGGCGACGGAGCATTTTTAGTTCTTTTGGAAAATAAATACCATCGCTTCATTTTGAAATACTTCCGTGTATCGCTGTGCATAGTTTGATTTGAAGCACAAGATTTTAAAAGACGAAACTTACTCGCCAACGGTAAATATTTACTCGCCAATGGCGAGCTGGCGAGTGGAAATTTCGCGCCCTGGTTTAAGGACTTCTTTCACCAGAATTTTTGTAATGTAACGCTTACCTTATTTGACGAAAACAAATTGTATTTTGTACCAGTATTTTGCAATTTCTTGTAAACCCTAAAATCTCACGTATCTGTTGATGCGTATGAACGCTGTCGTACGTTCCAAGATAACAAACTTTTTTTTCGAAGAAAGTAAACTGGAGTCGCATACCACATATACATCCAAATATCTAAGATACCTCACAGCAAGCGAAACTGGATTTCGCTTATCACTTAACCATAATACATTTACAAATAAACAATACTAAATTTAAACAAAACTAAATTAACAAAACTAAATAACGTTATTTTATAAAGAATGACATTACTTTCTGTGAAATATGATGTCGCCATCGGAATTCATTGCAAATCGTTGCATGGCACCGTATATACTGTCAGCATCTTTGCAAATAATGGAACGTCTTGTTCAGTGTTGTTCGAACTGGAAAGTGGTTATTTCACATGCACCTACATTTGGTATGACGCTAAACACTTCCGATGCCTTTAACCGAATTATTATACACTACTAACATATTCCTCGATGTCATAACATTTACCACAAAGCAAAGTTAGTGCAAGACTCCCGCTTGGTCCGCTTTTTAAAAAATACGTTTATTTAAAGAAAAAAAAATATTAATAAATTTCATAGAAACATACCAGGAAAAGCGTCTTACATGGAATTTTTGCAGAGAGCTACCATCCATTTATTTCAAAAAGTTTTTGGTTTAAAAAAAATAGAAAAAAAAAACAGTAAAAGCCAGTCAGCGTGTAAAAAAATCGATAAAATATTTTGCTTAATAGCTAAAATTATGAATGGAAATATAGGTTTTTCTTAAACCGTTATACCATGAAAACTTAACTAAAAATGTAGGGGGCAACTTGAATTTCTTAAAGTAAAAATTGTTATATACTAACTTCTCTTAAAATTTTCCCAATCTTATTTAAATCAACATTCATAAACATCAAGGGACATAGATGATGTTAGATGTTTCAGCACAATGCGGAGAGTACAGGGTTGTTATAATTAAAGTTCGCCTATTCAGGAGGCTCTAGAGCCGGTTCTATGGCTCCAAACGAAACAAAATTTCACGAGTACGTAGTTGAAGAGATGCGCTCAGCAAAAATCGAAAAAAAAAATAATTAAAATTTTTGTCAATAGATGGCGCTGCGCCAATATTCGTGGCGATGTTTGCAGATTCATTATATCAATTTCCGTCAATCCAGACGAAGCACACAAATTTAAAAATTTCGACAAACTGCGAAATGTTATAATTATTAAAGCTCACCTAATCAGACAGCTCTAGTGCCTGACCTATGACTACAAACAATACAGAAAAATGAATATCATTTCATGTCATGTAATCTGCATCAGCAAAAATAAAACATGTCGTTCGGCAGGGAGGAAATAACGAAAATAACTCTAAGAATTCTCAATGAATCCTCCATCATTATCAATAACGCATTCCATTCTCAGAATTGTGTTTTTTACAGCATTGCGTAAATTGTCCTGTGAGATTGAACGAATGTGATGTCTAATACTGTCTTTCAGATCAGAGATTGTCTGACATCTGTCTTTAGATACAGAATCTTTCAAAAATCTCCACAACCAAAAATCGCATGGTGTTAGATCAGGCAATCGTGGTGGCCAGGATGTTGGAAAATAATGACTTATGATGCGGTCTTCTGTAAAATGACTCGTTAAGAGTCCGAATCGCTCTAGTAATATGCGGTGGTGCACCGTCTTGCATAAATATAATAGTTTGAAGGCAGCCTCGCTGTTGCAGCTCGGGAATCAGAAAATGTGACAACATACTGAAATACCTTCTTCCATTTACGGAACATGTAATGGGCAGAGCCTGATTACTAACGGGGCACTCTCTCACCAGAAAAAATTTATAGAAATTTTCGTCTTCTTTAAACGCCCTTTTCATACAAGATTACTGTCATGAATAAGGAAAAATTCTTTATTTCTTTTTCCTGGTGGGAGAGTGCCCCGTTAGTAATCAGGCCCTGGTAATGGGTAGTTCCTCAAAAAAATATGGCCCTATAATAAACGTAGTAGTAAAACCGAACCACACCGTCACTTTAGTTGCATGCAATGGAACTTCTTGGACAACATTAGGATTCTCTTTCGCCCAAATTCGACAGTTGTGTGTGTTCACTTGTCCGTTTAAATAAAAATGCGCTTAATCACTCCATAGATTCCAGGGCCAAGAATTGTCCGCATTCATTCGTGCAAAAAACTGTAGTGAAAATGATAGCCGACTTTCGGTATCACCCTGTATTAGTTGTTGCACCCTCTGTATCTTGTATGGATAGTAGCGCAAAATTTGACGCATCATTTTTCTCACAGTGGAAACCGGCATATCGACTTCATTCGCAATAGCTGGCACACTTGCATTACCAAATTACAGTGCCTAGAAGAGATAGTGTGGAAATCAACCAACGAAACCATATCCAAAAAATTACATATTTCGCCAGAGGGCGCTAACTTCAAGTTCATTGCTATGAATGAATAGGAACGTAATGTGTTTTAGATATTTTTTTGATGTAATTTAAGTATGGGAAACCTTTTTTTAAAAGATAAATTTTGTGAAAAACAGAATAAAAAATTAGCTTGTTATACACGATATATTAGGGATAAACGAAAATTTAGGCATATATTTTAAATGCATTTTGCACTCGTACGAATTGCAGAACACTAGTTTCGGATTGCTTAATTATAATTCATGTAATATTTCATGTGATCAGCATACATATTATTATTATTTTAGGCTAGAGATTCACTATAGTACAAGTATTTTATTATTAATATGTTGGAACTATTATAATTTAATTATTATAATAAAAATAATTTATGCTTAAATGAACTAATTTTATCGTGTGCATTCTGAATAATTTCTTTTTGATATATTTTTGTTTACATTAGTAAAAAGAACTTGCTTCATTTTTTTCATTGATTTTGTGTGTTTATAAACAAAGTACTTATGTAAATCTGTCTTCTTGTGCTATAAATCTCTTCTGAAATATCACAAATTGGTTTGAATAAACAATTTTATTCATTGAATTAAGAATTCAATCGGCACGAGGAATTTCTTTGTCGGCACGAGGAATAATTTTTTTCCATTTTTCAAAAAGATCTTGATTTTTAGGTACACCGAAAATAGACAACTTTCTGTTCTTGTATTGAGTAATAGAACCAGGAACAAAACAATGTGAATCTCGTTTTTTCATCGTTTTAGATAAATTTTGCATGTTTTCACATAAATTTTCAACATTTGTAAACACTGCACATAATACAAATGTTCATGACAATAAGAAAACCAAAACAAAAAACAAAACCTAAGTTTTCACGCAATGAAATTGACGGCAGCGCCATTTACGAAAATGTAAATTTTTGGATGCGATCGAAAGCTATACCGGTATTAGCGATTTCCACACTATCTCTTCTAGGCACTGTAACCAAATGATGACTGGCTTGCTAAATCGACGGCAGCAGTAGCAATATCTTCAACGCTAGAAATGTCTACCTTTTTTCGTCCTCTGCCAGGAAGAATGTCGAGTTTTCCTGTTTCTTCGAACTTTTTAACCATTTTGTGAACTCCACGATCCGACATTGGTCCATGTCTAATATCTTTCAATTTTCGGAATTCTCGAAGCTGCATTGCTGTTATTTTGATAAAATAACTTTATAAGTGTCTTTTCTTTCAAAGTTACCATTCTCCACAAAGCGTAGATTCAAATGATTTCAGAAACAATAAACTGTACCAGTGAAATCACAGATACACTTTATCAGTAAGTTTTAAATCGTTAGTTGGTTAGAAGGGTATTTCAAGTTTTCGAAGTTGCGACATCACTTTGACGTCGTTCGTCGAAAATTTGAATAAAATGTTATCTTTTTCAAGCGTTCAGTGAAATTTTGTGTTTCATCTGGATTGACCGAAATTGATGTAACGAATATGAAAAAAATTTACTTTTATAAACTGTTAAATAAAATTTCCTGTATTTTTTTTTTACAAAAAAAAAAAAAAAAAAAAAAAGAAATCTTCAAATATCGGCTTAAATAGTGCTGCAGCGCCATCTGTTGACAAAAAATTTAACTAATTTTTTTTTCGATTTTCGCAGAGCGCATCTCTTCAACTACGTACTAGTGAAATTTTGCTTCGTTTGGAGCCATAGAACCGGCTCTAGAGCCTTCTGAATAGGCGAACTTTCATTATAACAACCCTGTATATCTGAATCCTCGGTGTATCTTAAGTTGGAAATGTTTTTCTTTAAATAAGGCAAATAATACTTCACAACAACTTCTGGTAAAAGGTACTTGAAAATCCTCGAAATGTATGAACCCATTAATTCACTGTGTATACAGGGTTCGTACGATTTTACCACTAAATTTAAGAATATTTTCGAAGGGTTTCACCGCAGAAAAACATTGTAAAATCTGTGAATGAAGGCGGAGTTTGCGAACGTTGCGGTTTAAAAATTAAATGTTAATTTTCTTATTTGTAATAGTGGTGCCAGAGTCCTTGGAAATTCCAAGGAGTGTGCGAACCTTGCTATAGTATAATAATTTATTAATATTTCAGATTTCGAAATTTTTAAATATACTTCTAACACGAAGTGAAATCAGAATAAAAGTGTATAGAAATAACGTTAAATGTTACCTGTGATTGAAATAGTATATACTACCTGCAGTTACCTCGATATCATAACATTTCGCATAAAGCAAAACCAGTGTAAAAAAAAAAAAAAAAAAAAAAAAAAAAAAAAAAAAAACCGCTAAAAATTAAAATTAATCCGCTTAAAATTTGCGCATTCTTATTCAAATTACCCTGTGTAACATTTTTTAAAAAAGTTTTAGATGTCGAAATTTTTAGATAAACATTTAGCACAAACGAAATTAGAATAAAAGAACATAATAAATAACATTAAATCTATATAATATCAACAACCATCTCTAAAAATCCATTTCATGACAATACCAATAAATAATGTTATGCAAAATTAACTTCGGGTTAAAAATATCAACAACACCCAAGAAAACAAAGAAACTTTTTCTTTTCTCTCCCATGAATTTTTCTGGCAGTAAACAAATTGCTTTGAGTAACTAATTTAACTCTCTCCTGTGATTAATTGATCTTTTCTACTCATTTTTCCTTTTATGAATAACTGTCAAGATTATGATTATACAATAAGACTGTATTTTGTGCGCAATTCTTATAAAAATACACGAAAAAATATGCTTAATAGTCCAAGTTATGACTAATGATGTCAAATTTTGTAGAATCGACACAACGTACATATTTAACCCTTTCCGGCAGCATTTTCAGAAAGAATCACATTTTGAGCATCAGCCTTGACGAGTTGGCGAAAACGAGAACGTTCAGTTATCTGCATCGCCAAACGGTAATCGTCGTTTTGTTTTGATTTTCAAATACGAAATGGCGGATATCCTGTGAAATTTAAAGCATTTTAATCTGAAAAAGCTCTTTGTTTTAAACTGTGTTTTAATTGTAAACAACGGTGAATAATATTTCCTCATATTATATCCTCGGAAAAAAAAATGAACAATAAGCACGATCTCTTTACAGAAGGAAGGGTTGCTTTTCGCTAGGCGTTTGATGTCACAAACCAGAAATGGTGCGTAGCATTGACTTCATCTCCGTGCCAACAGTTGTTCTGGCGATAAGGTGCTCAAACGTGATTCTTTCTAAAAATGCTTTCCGCATCGGACAAAATTTGTAGTAAAGTTAGAAATAATCGACTGACACCGGTATTCACAGCGAATTTTTCAAATATTTTAAATTTCTTAATCTAAGCTTTTCTTGTAAATGCCAAATTTTACTAAAATATTATTGGTGCCGATTGCAAGTTTGACATTAAAATTAGGTATCCCAGACCGAGTATAGTGTGTCGGAAAGGGTTAACTAAATTTGTACATTACAACTTGGATTTTCAAAGAAGAAACTATTTGCTATACTGTACTACACTACCGCTTAAAAATTTCCCCAATCTTATTTAAATCACTCTGTATAGCAAGTTTTTTAATGATTTAAATGTCGAAATTTTTAAATATACGTCAACCACGAAGTGAAATTAGAATAAAAGAGTATAGAAATAACGTTAAATCTATCTAACAACAATAAAAATCTCTAAAAATCTACATCATGACAATAGCAATAAATAATGTTAGGCAAAATTAACTTCGGGTTAAAAACATTAACAACACACAAGACAACAAAGAAACTTTCTTTTCCATGGAATTTTCTGGCTGTAAACAAATTGCTTTGAGTAACTAATTCAACTTTCTCCTATGATTAATTGATCTTTTCTACTCATTTTTGCTTTTATGAATAACTGTCAAGATTATAACTATAAAATATGACTGTATTTTTCCCTCGATTCTTACACACTTACTTAACATGGTTCAAATTATTTCTGTATTTAAAGATGTGATTATATAATCGAATTGTCACTCATTTCTTGTTAGACTGGAATTATAAAATTTAGGTACACAAGTTAGTTTTCTCTGACGATGCAGCATTTTTTAATTTAAAGAATTTAATTATAATTAAAAAAAGTATTATTTTAAGGAAGTTTTCCTCTAAACTGTGTAGGAAATAGATCATCATTTTTTATGGTAGCAACAAATATGGAATTAATAATGCTCCAAATTTTGCTTGCTCTAATATGGCCATTGGAATAATAAACCATTATTTAAACACTAAAAAGTTTAAAACAAAAAATAAATACAAAAATATTTTAAAATATACACCATTTAATTTAACCCTTTCAGCGGCCTGCAAAATATTCCATTCATGTTTGACAATTCATAAAATAGTATTTATAAAAGATATTGATATGGAAATTTTTATTTGACAAACTTACATATTTATTTATCTTATTCATTTCAAAAAATTAATTTTAATATTGATTTTGTGTTAAATCAGCCATTGTTTCTAAAAGTTATATGACGAAAAATCCTGGTTAGGCCGCTTAAAGTGCTAAGTGCAAATTGTGGATAACCCGATAAAATAATGTGTTATGAAATATGAATAAAATTAAGTGTAATAAGCAAAAAGTCATATTACAAAAAAAAAATGCAGTTTGTAATTCTAATGTAGTTTTAATAATAAAAGACAATACAATCATCATTTCTACACCCTCCCCCCCCCCCAATTTTTTTATTTTTACTTTTATGGCATCATAAAATGAATTCAAATTAATAGGAGAAACACACTGCTTCTTTTTTTCTTTCTTTCTTAGCTTTTGTTTGCTGGTTTTGCAATAAACGTAAAATATACGACTAGTTTATTTTCTGGATTTTTTTCTAAAAGAATTGTTTTGGAATTTTTGCGCTGTTGGAACACCGGTCCCTGAAGATTAGATTTGAGCATTGAGACAAAATGGAGGCTGCCGAAGGCAATTTTTTTTTCTTAACGTATGTATGGTCCCTTAAATTTAGACACCAGTATTTTATAAAGGATTTCTTTCATTTATATATTCTGAAAAAAAAAATAAAGCGGAAAAATCTTTTAAATATCATTGGTACGAATAATCAAGGGACCGTAGGCTCGCTGCAAAAAATACGCCTTCGACATCCGCCATTTTTTTGTGAGCGCTCAGGCTTAAACTTCAGGCCTGTAATAAAACTGTCATCATATCAACAGATTTAACTAAAATCATTTCAGTTTTGCAAATTAAAATAACAACATTAACCAATTGAGGGGCAAGCAATAATGTCTTTTTAATATTGAATTCTCAGTGGAAAATTCATTTTAAAATAAGTAAAGGCAATTGCACACCATCTCACCGCCAAAATTGAAAATATAAAATTTCGATAAATGTTTCTGGTGAAAATCTCGTTTAAATAAAGTGAGATAAAATATATCCCCCCCTCCCCAAGGGGTTAAAAGAAAAAAAAAAGTCATTTTGGATGGACTTATATCAACGCATTTTTGTTCTGTAAAATAACAGCTTTAGGAGAAAGAAAAAAAAATTTCTCGTATTAAGGGAGTATATGAGAGTACAAACAGGCAAGTGATTAATATTAGAACGTATATGAACGTTCATTTTCAACGTTAGTATATGAATATATGTTGGTTCAAACCAGAAATTTCATTATAAAATAAATTTAAAAGATATAAAGCAAGGGGAAAGAAATTGAACAAAAAAAAACTGAACTTTTCTACATTATAATTCCGGTGTTAAATACTTTCTGAAAATTTGACTAAAATTTGCGACATTTCTTGCGTTAATCAAAAGTTCTTTTAATTTACTACACAAAACTTTGATTGCAAATTAAATATAATAAAACGGAAAACATCAAACCTAAAAAAATGCCTTTTAACATCGTCGACGGAATAGTTATAATAAAGATATATGTATAAATAAAATTTTAACACTTTGTGTGAATTTCATTGCATTAGTTAAAAACTACAACGTTATAACGCACAAATTTCGTAACACAGAAAGAATTACATACGCCGTTTCAAGGATGCCTCGATCCCCTTCCTCAGTGCAAGAAAAAAAAAGATGAATTTAAAAAACCCGCTCGGTTATAGCCCCGAGTACTGGTTGTGGAATCATTTTGCTGACACTTTTTCAATAATTCCACAACCAGTACTCGGGAACTATAACCGAGCTCGTTTTTTAAAACCATTTTTTTTTTCTTGCACTGAGGATTGGAATCGCGGCATCCTTGAAACGGCGTATGTAATTCTTTGTATTTTACGAAATTTGTGCATTATAGCGTTGTAGTTTTTAACTTATGTAATGATATATGTATAAATTTCAGTCTTCTTAAAAATAAAAATTTTAACAATATTTTTATAGCGTTAATAGCTACTCTTTACTATACCGAATGGTTTTCAATGATACTGTCCATTATTAATTGCCTTAATCTCATCACAAAACAATCATCGTTTACTGATATTGAAAAAAGTTTTTTTTTTCTGCATCTCGTTTATAATGAATTACCGAGTGTATGCCTATATTAGTACATAAAGTGGCTTCTACTGATTAATGGTCATGCTTAATAATTTATGGAATTTTCTTTTGAGTAATTATTTATAAATTATCATGAAAGAAATTACGCAAAATGACAATTATGAACCAAATAGGAAATTAATGTTGTTTACAGAACATCCCGGCGTAGAGCACGCATCACTAATTTCAGCGTATATATTTTTACAGAAAGAAAAAAAAATGTCATTTCTGCTCGTATTGACGGGGTACGTGAGAGTAAATCATGCATAACAAAAATATTTGGAATTTACAAAAAACTTCAATTACAAATTGAATATAATAAAACAGAAAACTCCAAGTCTTCAAACCAACTTTTCACACCGTCGAATGATTTTATTATCACTTTCACGACGGGAGCCTTTTACGAAATTTTAAATTTTCTGTCACCGGTTTTTAAAAATGGAAATTTATGCCATATAGAATCGAGTAAATGTTACAATTAAATAAGGCAAATTTTGCAGTATGGGAATTTTGCTGATGGGAATGAACAAGGATTCTTAAGCCTTTTTGCTACAGATATACGTGTCGCTCGTCCCCAAGGAATTAATAAAGAAATATGTATAGATTTTAGTCTAGTTAAAAAGAAAACCTTTAGGACTATCTCTATAAAGTCATTGGGAAATGTTTATTATACTGAATGACTTTCAAAACAAATTACTCAACATTAATTGCCTTAATCCCTTAACTGTTAATTCTTTTCGTTTCAATAAATTGAAAATAGCGGATTCACACCACTGTTATTTAAATAAAATATTCGTAAAGTTTAGTCTAAATATTTCCGCATTTCAATAGCATGAAAAAAATTTCTTAAAAATAATAATGGTGTCAAAAAGCTTTAAATGATGAAATAAGCAAATTCGTCTTACCCGAACGGCGTTCTGGCAAACCAGTTAAGGGGTTAATCTCACCACGAAACAAATATATTTTTTTTTAATATTGAAATATAACGTCTTTTTTTTCTGCATGTCATTTATTATTAATTGCTGAGTGCATGCGTATATCACATGAAACTGCTACTATGGATTTATGGTCCGACTTATCAATTTATGGAATTTTCTTTGAGTAATTATGAAAAAATTAACATCAAAGAGATTATGTGAAATGATAATTATGAATCAAATTTGAAATCAACATATTTATATTTGTTGTTTAAAATGCGATGAAAATATAGGAAATGTTTTCATAATCAGCCTCTCATCGATTCTCACCCACTAGCTATTGCTTTTATAGATAGCTGCTACTAAAATTTATTTATAGAAATTCAGCACCATTAATATACCATATTTATTAAAACACAGACCTACGATTAACATTTTGAGTATGAAGCAACTAAGTACAAAAATAAATAACGGCATTCAAATGAAATGTTTATAAAAATACTGAGATTATCTTGACACATTTTGAAATTTTACATTTCTTTATAAAATGCTCAAATAAATAAGACAATATCTTTAACCCTCTCCGGCTCAGACAAGTTCTGTTCGTAAAATGAGAAATTGTTGACTGACACCGGAATTTACAAAAGACTTTTATAGAAATTAAGAATTCCCTGATTTAAGCTGTCATTGTAAAAGTAAAATTTTACTAAAATATTATTGGTGCCGCTTGTATGTTTGGAATTAATATTAGGTGTTGCCGGAATGGGTTAAAGGGGAAAAATTTCGTTATTTCGCCCATTCATATACAATGCCATTTTCTGCAGTGTATTTCAATTGAAATTTCTTCATTAGCGCCAATTTTTTGAAACCGTAAAACTTTTCATATTTATTGAAATATGAATCAAGGTGAAAACAAGAAGAATTTTACCATATCAGAAAACTGGTTCCAGTTAACAAAAAAAAAGAATTTTAAAAAAGTAGCCCACTGACAAGACTAATTTTCTGCAATCCTCTGTTCTGTCTTAATCACATTTAAACCCCTTAAATGATCAATAATTTTGAAGAAAACTTTCAAACAATGCCTATATATTTCATGTCTTTTACAGAATTTTTAATCTTTTATCACCGGTATTACAAAACAAAAATTTTTGTGTAATCGAATCAAACAAAAGCTCGGATTAAATAATGCAAAATGTATAATAAAAATTTACTGTTGAGAATAGTAAATCATAATTGCAATATGGATGCTCGTACGTGAAACGGGCAAATCATGATTTGCAAAAGCACGTTGCCCGTATGACGTACGGGAAAATCAGGAAAGCGTTTAACCCTTTAACGTTCATTGGTTTCTCTACGAAACCACAAAATTTTAATTCCGATATGCAACAACGACACCGGAATTTTAATAAAGAAAAACTCATTTTATTATACATGTGAAAAATCACTTTTTCTTATTTATAAAAATATTTGTACGCAGTTACCGGTGTCAATCATTTATTTCAATATCTTAGCAATTAAAATGATCTGAACGTTAAAGGGTTAAGTAATATTACAGATATGTCGATTCAAACAAGTGTAGTTCAACTTCATAAGCTTCATTTTAAACAAATTGTAACACACATATGAATTAACATTTTGGGAACAAATGTGAGTCGATGATTTTGAAATTGTGCCGAGTCCACAAATACAGTGTGTCCATACAAAAGTCCGAGCTTCCGTGGTAAACAGAAGAGTTTAATTTAGGTAAATTGCAACAAATTGAAGATAAACTAACGCAGTTTTTCTAATAAATGTTCAATATGTGCACCTTTAGTTATACCGCATACATCCAACCTAAAAATTAATTCTTCTCACATTTCGGTTTAACATACTTCGGTTAGAACAGCTCCATTAGTTCTATGTTTCATCTCTCGCAAATCTTTCGGTGACGGCGAGCGTCCACACGATCTTTTATGAAACCCCAAATGAAATAATCACATGTCGTAATGCATAGCTGCCAATTTTTACGCATTTTTCTACCGCTAAAATTGTACAGAAATTTTCCATTTGTTTAATCTTAAGCATGACTTTTAAATATTAAGCCCAAGAATAACACTTTACAATCAGGTTTTTCTGCCGGTCGCAGAGCAAGTCAGTTTATCGAACTATATGGCAGTACTCGCGCATACGCTTACTTAAAACTGTTTAAATTACCATTTATTTGTGACGTTGAACTGATAAGTTTTCAAAATGAGTTCCCATAAATCCTTTTCCAGAGATGAATACTTCTTCTGTTGATAATATTTTATTTTTCTTTAAGCAAAAATTTAAATTCAAATATGAAGCAGGGTTCGCACATTTTTACCAGTAAAATTTAAGAACAATTTCAATGTATCTCACTGCAGAACACTATTGCGAAATCGTTGAATGAAGATGGTGATTGCGGATTCAAAGTTTTAAAGATTAAATGTAAATTTTCTTATTTTTAATAGTGGTGCCAGAGTCCTTAAAAATACAAGGAGTGTGCGAACCTTGATGAAGTGACTCCGTGTACTATTCTACGAGTACTTTTCTTAAGGAAAAAATCATAAGTTTAATTTTTAACTAATTTTAAAATTATTAAATAGAAAATAATTTCATATCTAAGAAATTAATGGACCCTTTGTGTGATATATTCACACAACTTATCATTAGCTGGAATATAAATCTCCAAAAAAGAATGTGTTTTAGTAAGGTAAAAAAAGGATGGACTCTTTTCTGACGCACTGAGGTGATTAATCTTGGATAATTATTTCGATGGGATTTGTGTTAAGGGAAATTTGCTCAAAGAAGAATGTGCAAAATTCGCTTTTATTTTTTATTTTTTTATTTATTTTCATATTTTATTAAATAAATTTTTCAAAAATGCGCATTTTTCTATTTTGCATAAATTTATAATATATTTCAAAATGATAATTTTTTCTGTGTTTTTTTTTTAAACAAAGATATAAATCTTTTTCACTACCAGCACTTTTTATTATATTAGATATTCGATTGTACTATATTTAGGGAACATGTTTAGAAATCGCATTCATTGGATTATCGAAAAGACTTTAATAGATTTACTTTCTAATTACACATTTATTAAAATGTAATTTGAATTACCGTAATTTGGCACGTATACGCCACAGCTCAGTTCATTCTTAACCAACCGGAAATTTTATTGTGAAAAAAAAATTAAATAAATGCTAAGTCTCATTATATTAAAAATAAATTCGGCACCAAAGTTGACTTATCCAGGGTTCGCACCGTTCTACCACTAAATTTTAAGAAAATTTTCAAAGTGTTTCACTGCAGAAAAACATTGTAAATTCTGTGAATGAAAGAAGGGATAACGAATGTTATGGTTTAAAAATTAAATGTAAATTTTTTTATTATTAATAGTGGTTCCAGAGTCCTTGGAAATTCCAAGGAGTGTGCGAACCTTGCTTATCTGAGGTGCAGCGGATAAGCGCAAATTTGCGATACTATAAATTAGTGGATCCTTGCAATTCATAGTATATTTGTCAAATGGACATTAAACTTTTTTAGACTAAGACTACGATTAGTGGAAATTTTGATTCATGCTAAATTGAACAAAAGTTGATTTAACTCAGAAATATTTTTTGTAAAGTATTTTAAGTGTATTCAACACACACACGCAAAAAAAAAAGTTCTGAAAAGTTGAGCGCACTGAAGGATTTCCTAGTAGCAATTCCAGCTGCAATTCCTAGCTGCAATTTGAAGACAAGCTCAGACCACCGTAAGCGGTCAGTTTCAATCATGCTAAATTGAAGAAAAGTTTATTCGAACCAGAAATTTTTTGTAACGTATTTTAATGTATGCAACACAAAAAAGTGCTCAAAAGTTGAGCAGCATTGAGGGGTTTCCTAGCTGTAATTAGCTTAACAACGAGTCTTGCATTTGAGATAGCTAATCATATTCAGAATTAACTTTAAATTTTGTTTTAGCATAAAAAATCTGGTTAATATTAGATGTTATATTTAAAAAAATTATTTTTAAAGCATTTCTGCTGCATCATTCTCAGTGCCAAATAATTAATATCAGCTTTGTACTTGGTTGTTTTTAAAAGAATACAACTTAAACTTGACTCATTTTACAAAATTATTTTACTTAATTTTTTCATATTTATTTCCGAAAAAAATGTCTCGGAGAAAAAATTGACAAAATAGAAAGCGCCAAAATCTACAGCTTTTAGCGTTTCAAATTGTAATCCAAGTTGTTAGATTTCACCATCGGCATTTTTGCTTTTAAATTATTTTAATCTATAGTTTGAGATAATCTTTTAATTCTCTCTTATTCTTTAAATTTTCTATGCCAATATTAAGCTAGACTAGGATATATTAAGGTATGATGAAGTTTCATCAATCTATTTTATAATTACAACCTAAAGCAAAGACAAATCTAGATTCATTAATGCATTTTGTGAAATTCTACTCTTTATGTAGAATCTGAATCTATGCCTTGCCAATTTTTTTGTGATAGGAAAAATGCGTAAAAGTTGGCAGCTTTTATAGCAAATCATGTCTTGTTTAATCGTCGAAAGCTTAAGATTAAACATATGGAAAATCTCTGTACAATTTTAGAGGTAGAAAAATGCGTAAAAATTGGCAGCTATGCTAATGACTTTTAAATATTAAGTCCAAGAATAACACTTTACAATAAGATTTTTCTGCATGTCGCAGAGCAAGTCAGTTTTCGAACTATATGGCAGTACTCGCGCATACGCTTACTTAAAACTGTTTGAATTACCATTTATTTGTGACGTTGAACTGATAAGTTTTCAAAATGAGTTCCCATAAATCCTTTTCCAGAGATGAGTACATCTTCTGTTGATAATATTTTATTATTTTTCTTTAAGCAAAGATTTAAATTCAAATATGAAGTGACTCCGTATACTACTCTAGGAGTACTTTTCTTAAAGAAAAAAAATCACAAGTTTATTTTTTAACTAATTTTAAAATTATTAAATAAAAAATAATTTCATATCTAAGAAATTAATGGCCCCTTCGTGTGATATATTCACACAACTGATCATTAGCTGGAATATAAATCTCCAAAAAAGAATGTGTTTTAGTAAGAAAAAAAAGAATGGACTCTTTTGTGACGCACTGGGGTGATTAATCTTGAATAATTACTTCGATGGGATTTGTGTTAAGGGAAATTTGCTCAAAGAAGAATGTGCAAAATTTACTTTTATTTTTTATTATTTTTATTTATTTTCATATTTTATTAAATAAATTTTTCAAAAATGCGCATTTTTCTATTTTGCATAAATTTATAAAATATTTCAAACCGATAATTTTTTCTGTGTTTTTTTTTTTTTTAAATAAAGATATAAATCTTTTTCACTACCAGCACTTTTTAGTATATTAGATATTCGATTGTACTATATTTAGGGGACATGTTTAGAAATCGCAGTCATTGGATTATCTAAAAGACTTTAATAGATTTACTTTCTAATTACACATTTATTAAAATGTAATTTAAATTACCGTAATTTGGCGCGTATACGCCACAGCTCAGTTAATTCTTAGTCGACCGGAAATTTTATTGTGAAAAAAAAAATTAAATAAATGCTAAGCTAAAGCATGTCTCATTATATTTAAAATAAATTCTGGACCAAAATTGACTTATCTGAGGTGCGGCGGATAAGCGCGAATATGCGGTACTATAATTTAGTGGATCTTTGCAATTCATAGTATATTTTTCAAATGGACATTAAACATTTTTAGACAAAGACTACGATTAGTGGAAATTTTGATTCATACTAAATTTAACAGAAGTTGATTTAAATCAGAAATATTTTATTGTAAATTATTTTAAGTGTATTCAACACACAAGTTGAGCGCATTGAAGGATTTCCTAGCAGCAATCCTAGCTGCAATTCCTAGCTGCAATTTGAAGACAAGAAACACCTTAAGCGGTCAGTTTCAATAATGCTAAATTGAAGAAAAGTTTATTCGAACCAGAAATTTTTTTGTAACGTATTTTAATGTATGCAACACAAAAAAGTGCTCAAAAGGGCATATCCGAATAAGCATTGGAAACATGCCTTTCAATCAAATTTCTTGATTTTTTCCCCATATGTGGCTGCTTATCTGATAATGCATTTCCCTTATTATCACCTTATAAATATTGATATTTTATGAGATAAAAATTTTTTTTCGATTTTTTAAAAACCTCAGTTTCTCAAAAACTACCAAACCGAATTATATGCTATTAATTGAGTTTATACAGATGTCAAAGATGAATTTCTTGAAATTTTTGTGTAAATTTCTGATCGTAAAAAGTGTGTGAAAAAGTGATTAAAAAATTTACAAAAATAAAAATTATATCTTATAGTTGTCCGAAAATTACCATTTTCCTGTAAAAAATTCCTCATTTGTGCCCGCATATTATATAAAAATTTCAAAAGTTTGCGTTGGGTACTTCATATAAATATTTACGAAAATATGTATAAAAATTATTAAAATTCATTTAAAGGCGTTATTTGGGGCGGAGCTACTCATCTTCGATGCCTGTAGAATTTTGGGAATATAAACTTATAGAATTGCTGGTTTTTAAATTTTAATGAGCACATGGGCATCATTCTCAACGCTGGCAATTCAGTTTCAATTTCAAAATTTGTTGTTGTCGTGGTATACAAGAACTGGAAAGAATATTTTTGGTATAGAAACAAAACTACATTCTTCGATATCAAAATGAAATGACAGTGATCAGAAACAATTTAATTAAAAACGTTTCTCACCAGTTTTTATAAACAGAAATTTTAGTTAATAGTTTCAAACTTCTTCATGAATCATGTGCTCTGTTTTGCATTGTGTAGACGCGCATGCGCATGTTATTGCTAAACTTTGCGACCGGAAACAAATTCGTTTTAGTGAATGATATTTATTTGTTACGATGTCATCTAAGAATGATATTACGAAATAATGATTGTTGTGGAAGTTTCTTGGGGGGAAAAGGGGGGTTACAGAAAAAAAACTATTTATTTTTATGTATAAAATAATGTAATACATTATCAAGTGTCAGCTTTTTTCCCCATAAAAATTAACTGTTCTTTAAAGTGTGGCCTAAATCTCTGAACACGACTATGTATTTGCATATAAAATTTCACAAAAAATTAGCTATGTCTTTACAATATTTTAATCTCCTGGTGAATTTCCCGTTGCTTTTTTAAACTAATATTTATTTATTAAAAAATTAATTAAATATTAAACAGTTCAAAATTACAGAAATATATTTTTCAGAACAAAATATCATCCAATTGTTGTCCAAATGTTATCAGCTTTCTATTTTTTCTTTTAACTCAAATTATGTATATTTCACTAATATTTATCTTCGAATTAAACAGCCTCAGTAATCTACCATAAGGATGAACAAAAAAATTCTAGTAGCATAAATCTTAAATAAAAAATTGTCTATTACTACACATTCCAAATAATATGTCAGAATTTGAAGAACTGATTAAATTTTAAATCTAGCTATGAATACCCATATTAACGCAGTAAAAAGAATAACTACTTATTCTTATCATCCTTCCTTAAAAGTGGTGAAAATGTTTGAATAAAAATCATTATTTAACCCAGGGGTGCAAAAATCTAGGCGCCAGCAGGCAGTTTCTCACCACAAAATTTATTTCGTTTTTCTCCGTCTAATATTTCGTGTAAAATTCCTGCTAGGATGCTATTAAATTTTGAGCGAAAAAAAAATTAAAATTTTAGTGGTGAGAGACTACCCTCTGGCGCCTAGATTTTTGCACCCCTGATTTAACCCCTTGAGGGGCGGCGGTATATATTATATACCACCTACGACTGATGAAGATTCACACCAGAAAAATGTCATTAAATTTCACTTTTCTAACTTTGGTGGCAAACAGTCGTGAAATTGCTTTTCCTCTTTTTGATATAACTTTTTTACAAATTTCCGGTGGGAGTTCAGAATTACTCGAACGCAATTGCTTGCCCCTCAAAGGGTTAACAGTCGTTACATTCCGATACCAAAGAATGTTGTTGTTTTCTAGGCAAAACTTTTTCTCTCTATTGTTTCAAAACAAAACACCAGTTTTCAATATCGAAATAGTATCGATAGTATTGAAAATTATGGTTTATATTCTTAATGAAATCTATAATTTATTAGTTGACTCATTCTTTGATGACATTGTACCAAAAAGTCTTCGGATGTCGAAGTTAAATAGCTCCGCCCCAAATAACGCCTTTAAATGAATTTTAATAATTTTTATACATATTTTCGTAAATATTTATATGAAGTACCCAACGCAAACTTTTGAAATTTTTATATAATATGCGGGCACAAATAAGGAATTTTTTTTAAAGAAAATGGTAGTTTTCGGACCACTATAAGATATAATTTTTATTTTTGTAAATTTTTTAATCCCTTTTTCACACACTTTTTACGATCAGAAAATTATACAAAAATTTCCCGATATTCATCTTTGACATCTGTATATGTTTAATTAATAGCATATGAATCGGTTTAGTAGTTTTGGAGAAAATGAGGTTTTTAAAAAATCGAAAAAACATTTTTATCTCATAAAATATCAATATTTATAAGGTGATAATAAGGGAAATACATTGTCAGATAAGCAGCCACACATGGAGAAAAATTCAAGAAATTTGATTGAAAGGCATGTTTCCAATGCTTATCCGGCTATAACCTTTGAGCAGCATTGAGGGGTTTCCTAGCTGTAATTAGCTTAACAACAAGTCTTGCATTTGAGATAGCTAATCATATTCAAAATTTACTTAAAATTTTGTTTTAGCATAAAAAATATGGTTAATATTAGATGTTACATTTAAAACATTTATTTTTAAAACATTTCTGCTGCATCAATCTCAGTGCCAAATAATTAATATCAGCTTTGTACTTGGTTCTTTTTAAAAGAATACAACTTAAACTTGACTCATTTTACAAAATTATTTTACTTAATTTTTTCATATTTGTTTCCGAAAAGAATGTCTCAGAGAAAAAATTGACAAAATAGAAATCGCCAAAATCTATAGCTTTTAGCGTTTCAAATTGTAATCCAAGTTGTTACACTTCACCATCGGCATTTTTGCTTTTAAATTATTTTAATCTATAGTTTGAGATAATCTTTTAATTCTCTCTTATTCTTTAAATTTTCTATGCCAATATTAACCCTTTCCGGCACGGGTAAAATCTGTTAGTAAAATGAGAAATTATCGACTGACACCGGAATTCACAATAGAATTTTTTAGATATTCTGAAACCCCTAATTTAAGCTTTTGTGTTAAGTGCAAAATTTTACTAAAATATTACTGGTACCGTTTGCAAGTTTGGAATTAAAATTAGGTATCCCAGACCGGGCACAGTGTGCCGAAAATGGTTAAGCTAGACTAGGATACATTAAGGTATGATGAAGTTTCATCAATCTATTTTATAATTACAACCAAAAGCAAAGACAATATTTAGATTCATTAATGATTTTGTGAAATTCTACTCTTTATGTAGAATCTGAATCTATGCCGTGCCAAAAATACTATCTAGCGTGTCTTGCTAAACATTAAGAAAAATAAAAAGTGCAGTATAAACTACATAAAGAAAAATAGACAATTTTATGGAAAAAACTAAAAATTTTAAAATTGAGAATTTTTTTTAAAAAAAGACTATAACCGCTTCCCTGATTTTCCTGTACATCAGACGGGCAACGGGTTTTTGCCGATCATGATTTGCCAGTACTACGTACTAGTCATCCAGAAATAAAAAATAAGATATCTGACTTACTGTTATGAGAAACTGTGTTAAGACGCCACACTACTGATTGAAAAAGTCCCGTATGATAATATAAAGTGTATAGGGGCGTTCTTTTCAACTATCTCGCTCAAATTTTAGTATTTTCACGTAATGTTTTTGCATAGGATAGCTGAGGACGATCCACAACCGGCCGAGTTTTTACTTTTTCGATTTTGGTGTCAGATTAAAAAAAAATACTTTAATTTTCAGAACCGGTTTGAACCGGTTATTAAACTGAAACGATTCTAATATAAAAAGAATATAACTAAAATAAAAAAAAGTAAATACTAGGCCGGTTGGGGATCGTCTCAGCTACCCTATGCAAAAAAATTCACGTGAAAATACTAAACTTTGACCGAGATATTTGAAAAGAATGCCCCTTTAGACTTTACATTACCATCTGTGTTTTTTTCAATGCTGGCTTTTAATATATAGTAGAACACCTTCTGAAACACAAAGTTATGTTTAATACTATGTCTCAGATGTGTTTTATAAAAATTTCTCGCAGTTCCTCTCGATACAGACGGGTATTTCCATGACAATTTGTCGTGTAAGTAACATTTCTAATAACTGCTAAATTGTTGGCCACCGTTATTTTCTAAAGGTTTGCATGGCCTTATTCAATTAGTTAAATGTCTCTGATAAAATAAGTCATATTTTTTCGTTCTAAAATACTGGCATCCAAAATCGTAGCATGTGACTTACATGACACAGTTTTTCGCAGCAATAAGTCAGATATGTTATTTTCTGTTATTACTAGTTACAGAGCTGCCAAGTCTCCAGCTTTCTTGGATACCAGTATTTTAATACAGAAAATGCACTTTTGTTTAATTGGAACATTTGATCGACTTAAAACAACAGTTTTTTCTCAAAAGATAATAGCAGTATTCGAAAAGCAAGAGACTTGACAACTCTGAACTTGTCCTATCTATGCTCTGAGTCAATGATATGTAAGTGTATTTGTTTAACCCTTTCCGGCATGGGCAATTTCTGTTAGTAAAATGAGAAATTATCGAGTGTCACCGGAATTTACAAACGACTTTTTTAGAAAATAAGAATCTCTTTTTTTTTAGCTTTCATTGTAAGAGCAAAATTTTATTTACCCTTTAACGATAAAAGCATTTTCATTGCTAAGATGTCGAAATAAATGAATGACACCGGTAATTAAGAACAAATATAGTTCTAAATAAGAAAACGTGATTTTTCATATACAAAATAAAAGGGATATTTTTAGATAAAAATACCGGAGTCAGTGTTGGGTATCGGAATTAAAATTTTGTGGTTTCGTGGCGAAACCAATGAACGTTAAAGGGTTAAAATATTATTGGTGATGTTTGCAAGTTCGGAATTAAAATTAGGTATCCCGGACTGGGCAAAGTATACCAAAAAGAGTAATTAAAAGTAATTAAAAGTAAACATTTCATTTTCAATGTCAAAACTGAAGCAGTTGCGTATTAGTCTAAAATTTTCATAGTTCGAATAATATTTTTTCAATATTACTGAAAACAATAAATTTAACAACATATCTAATTTAAACATTAAAAAAAAAAGAAATATATTCTTTTCTTTTTAAAAAAAAGGAAAACACCGAAATAGCCTTAAATTTCAAGACATAAAAGAAATATTTTAATCTCAGAAACAACATCAAAAATTTTCCAGAAATCATAAAATATACATTATACAAGAAGAAAAGCTTTTAAATGTTTCAAATAAATCTGTTCTTAAATAACGGTGCGAAATAATTGCTTTAACTTTTTTTGAGCAAAAATGCCTTGCCCCTGAAAGGGTTAAGCAATAATTTAGTGTAAAGAAAAGGGTATTGCTTTATTTTTAATGTTGCAATTTTATCGAATATTGTCCATTGTAAATAAAGTTTAGAAACCGTTCAAGCATTTTAGGTAGAATTAATATTAAAATCTAAGGAATAGAGGTACTTTGCTATGATTAAGGTATTTATCTCATCCGAATTGTGTGAAAAATACTGGATCTTTCATTGTAGAGGAATGAAGAAATTTATATGGAACACAAAGGTATCCCTCAAACGAGCAACTGAAAAATGTTACTCAATAAAATTAAGGAACAATTTTTTTTTGTATTTAAAATTAAAACGTACACCGGAAAATATAACCAGAATGTATCATACGAAATTGTTAAAAGTTTAACAAACAGTAATTTTAACTTGTTTTCTGTGCGATCAAGCTCACTAACTGTACCTAGTTAGGAGGTTTAAGTAATTGTAACAGGATGAATAATTCATAGTGCTCTACAGCACTCAAAATTTAATTGAATGGTATATGAAAATTTCACGTACATTATGATTTAATAAAACGGATTAGAATATTGCGTTTTAAAAATTAACATCAGAATAAAATTTTGGTTATATTATTTTTAGAAAAAAAGAAAAGAAATCTTATTACAGGCATTTAAGATTTTAGGTATGTTAATCACAAATATTTACTGCAAATTGTTTTATTCAGACTACAATTGCATGCGATTTTCCATATTTTTCATTTCTTGATACAAAAGCTTTTATTTTTATATATCTATCCCTTTAACACTAGAAAGTCCGGAAATTTTAGTCATTTTTTATACAAATATTTTACTTCGGAAGTATGATTTAAAACAATTTAATTTTTTAATCGACTTTTTTTTTCAAATTTATTTTGCATTGAAATTTTTGCTTTTAACCAAAATATATTCATATGGTAAAGGTTAAAATGACCGTTCACGATCGTTCTATTGTTAATATCGTTTAACCCATTTCTGGTATAGTGGACCCAGTTTGGGTACACCTAATTTTAATTCAAAATTTTTAATTAGCACCAATAATATTTTATTAAAATTTCTTAATTATCAACAGTATGAGTTTCCATTTATTTGTGACGTTGAACCAATAAGTTTTCAATACGAGTTCCAATAAATCCGTTTCATAAAATAAATATATTTTCTGTTGATAATATTTTATTATTTTTCTTTAAGCAATGATTTAAATTCAAATATGAAGTCACTCCGTATACTATTCTACGAGTACTTTTCTTAAAGAAAAAAAATCATAAGTTTCTTTTTTTAACTAATTTTAAAATTATTAAATCGAAGATAATTTCATATCTGAGAAATTAATGGCCCCTTTGTGTGATATATACACACAACTGATCATTAGCTGGAATATAAATCTCCAAAAAAGAATATGTTTTAGTAAGGAAAGAAAAAAGGACTGGACACTTTTGTGACGCACTGGGGGTGATTAATCTAGGATAATTACTACGAAGGGAGTTGCGTTAAGGAAAACTTCCTCAAAGAAGAATGTAGAAAATTTCTAAAAAAAAAATATTTATTTATTTTGATACTTTATTAAATAAAATTTTCAAAAAGTGTATAATTTTCTATTTAGCATAAATTTATATTTCAAAATGATAGTTTTTCTATGTTTGTTAAAAAAAAAAAAAAGACAATCTTTTTCACTACCAGATTTTTTTAATACTAATAATACTGATACTAATACTGATTTTTTTAATACTAATTAGATTTTTTTTAATTAGATATACAATTATCCTATTTTGGGGGGGCAGGTACAAAAATCGCAGTCATTGGATTATCGGGTAAACTTTAATAGATCCCTTTTCTGATAACAGATATATTAAAATGTAATTTAAATTATTATAAATCATCAGGCCCTTAGTTTTCACTCTGCATTCTTAGGTTGCAGATTAAAAATTTTAATACTAGAACCACTATCATAGCTGTCAATATCTTCCAATTTTTTTTATTACAAAAAATTTACAGTAAAGTTTATCATTGCAATCGTCGAAATGCATCGATTAAATAAGTCAAAAATTTCAGTTAAACTTTTCTGGTTCAAAAAAGTCGGAAAAATTGGCAGCTGAGCATGCTTGAATAAAAGTCGATTACAACCAGAAATTTTTTTGTAATGTATTTTAACCCTTTCAGGCACACTGTACCCGCTCTGGGGTGCCTAATTTTAATTCCAAACTTGCAAACGTTATTTTAAAGAATACTACTTTTTGCAACTTATTTTATTTATTTTTTATTTCTGTTATAGTGGATGCTTAAATTTAAGGATACTTAAGTTCTCAGAATGTTGTTTCTAAATTCCGGTGTCAGTCGATAATTTCTCATTTTACTAACAGAATTTGCTCGTACCGGAAAGGGTTAAATGTATGCAAAACACAAAAAAGAGTTGAAAAGTTGAGCAGTATTGAGGGATTTCCTCTCTGCAATCAGCTAAACACCTAGCCTTTTTTTTTTTTTTTTTTTGCCAACTTATCTGTCGTTTCGTTACCGGAAATATACCACAGTGTGAGGGGATCCATTGTAAGACAATCGTCTAATATTTCTAGAGCATTTCTCTTATTAACCCTTTGAAGACGAGCTACACGTATACATGCCTCCAAAAGGCTTAAGAATACTTGTTCATCTCTACCAGTAAAATTTTACGGTAAAGTATGTTTTATTGAATCGGAGCATTTTCTAAGGCACAAATTTCAGTTTTTAAAAGCCGGTGACGAAACATTAAAATTTTCGTAAAAGGCTCCCGTCGCGAATGGGTTATAAATATCCACTGCATCATAGACTTAGAGCAAGGAATTGAGCAGTTGGTAACCGCCAGAATCCTAGATATTGAATTGACCTCCAAAATTAAAATTTATATAAGATAGAAATTTCTAATAAGTTTTAGTTTTAACTAACAACCGCTCAAGTTTTCTTCTATGTGATTAGTTCAATTGTGAGTTCAAAATATCCAACTACAGTCGAACCTCTATATAACGAAACTCCATACATCGAATTTCTCCATATAACGAATTTTTAGTAAGAACGGTCCCCTTTTCGCATGATTACATTAAAAACAGACTCTATATAGCGAAATATCTATCTCCATATAACGAATTTTTTCTTAAATTGATCTTAATTTATTCAGTTTTAAAAAAGCTTCGAAATCATATGGAATCAATTTTCCATCACTTATTTTTGATTTATCGTTCAGTGGAGAAAGTTTTTTTTTTTTTTTTAAATATTACTTCTCTCCTTATTCTTTAAATCTAACAAGTTCATCCCACCTCCCACACACCTTTCAACATCCTTCTCAAAACACAGTCAATTGAATTGTTACACATATAAGAGAGGAATCAATGAGAGCACATAAGAGAGACCTTCAAATGGAGGAAAATATCAACTACAATTTTTCATTCCTTGCTAAAATTTGAGAATTTTTTCTGAGAGCGTAACAATTGCAATTTTAAAATCAAAAAATTACAGATTTCTTCCTCTGAAATTTATGCAAGTCTTCCTCATTTGATTTTCATTAAGCTTTCAAATAAATGTCTTTTCTCTTTTTTGAAACTGCTTAAATAAGTAAGAAATAAAATGTTAGGTTAATATATACTTTTAAACATTTCAAATTCTTAATTAAAAAGATCAAAAATAATATTTGTTCAAAATTTACACATTAAATACTATTTTTAACATCATACTCTATACATCGAATTTCTCTATATAATGAATTTTTTACTGGAACGATGGATTTCGTTATATAGAGGCTCGACTGTAATTTTAAAACTGGTTCTCAAGCAAAATTTTTGGGGATATCATAATTAGTTTGCACTAACCGTCTAGTTTCTTTCTTTCTTTCTTTCTTTTTTTTTATAAAAATATTTCGAACTTTATGATTAGTTCGAATAAATGTAGAGTATGATATCCCACTCTGCAAATTATCGCGAGTCGACCCTAATGTGATTATTGTCAATTTATAGCATTAAAATGAATTTTTTACTGTTTCCCTAGCAAATGGCCGCCGCATTATAGTAATATTAATAAATAAATTATATTTTACTACATTAAAAGTGCGTTTATTTTCCAGAATTCAATTTATTAAATTCATTATATAAATATTTAAAACTTCAAATTTTCTAAAGAAAAAAAACAATGTTATGCATTTTTTACACAGCCATAAAGAATGTTAATTTAAACAAATGTGTACTTTTATCTTATGTTCAGTTTAATTTCTTTAATATTTATGAAACTTTTTACAAAAAATTAATATGGAGCAAAATAAAAAAAATTTATGATTGTTACGTAAAATTTAACTTCGTTAATTAGTCAGCCCCCTTTTTTTCTAAAAAATAAATTTCATAATATAATCGATGGAATCGAGCTAACTCTCTTTTCTACTAATTAAATTAGAAAAGAGCCTTATATATTATTTTTTGTGAGATCGGAGGAACGATAATATTTTTAATATATTTTTGTATCAGGCAGAGTCATAGTTTTTTATGCATTGAAAAGCGTAAAATATGTTTTTAACGATAACATCACGAAAATCATTCTACTTTAAAATCAGCTTTAAGAAATATTGTTAAAAACATTTTTTGCTGGAGCATATTCTACAAAATAAAATGCATTTTATGTATTATAAGACTTTTGTTCGGAAAAGCATAAACATCTTTTAAATATTATTTGTTAAAAAGTCGTAACCAAAGTCGTTAGTATACCAAAGAGAGTAGTTCTTATACTAAGAAAGGTGAAAGAAGTATTTGAACATGAAATATGTATATATGTAAATTAAATTATGAATTTATTGAGCTAATAGAAATTCCAAACTTGTGAATGAAAAAGAAAAATCTTAATAAATAAATAAATAAATAAATAAATAAATAAATAAAAAGATTATAGATTGCTCATTTCTAAACTAAATATATCAGAAAGTTGTACAGGTTTGATACGTATTTATGATAAACCCTTATAATTATCTGAAATAAATCAAACCATTGCACTTTACAATACAATTAATAAATTACATTCCTATTACTAATTACTAAAATTATAATTTCAATGCTTGGATAACTCAAGAATTACTAGGCGGAATGGGCTACAATTTAAAATTTGCATGTTTAAAGCATCTAAAAATGAACTTCTATTCAAAAATACATAAATTACATTTCACTTTTTTCTCGAAAATTAATTAATATATGATATATGTATGTGTATGTGTTTGTTGCAATAATAATAATAATAATTGTCACCTAGGAATTTTATAACATCAATGGTTTTCTACAGACTTCAAATACGCGATTTCAAAATTATAGCTGATTCCGGAAAGTTGTTTTTAAGTTATGCTTATAAAACTACCCGCAATCTGTTTTAGAGGTCTTCAAATGAATTAAAAATTTGGAGATTTCATAATCAGTTTTCACTAACCGTCTCGTTTCAATTTTAATTATAATTTTAAAAATTCGAAGTTTATGATTAATTCTAATAAACGGAAAGTACGATTTCTCAGTTTTCAAATTATCACGAATATATTAATATGATTATTTTTAATGTAATGTTTGTTTTACTTCCACTGTTTGAACATTGGGAATTTTGAACGTTAACCCTTCATTATTCCTAAACTGCTTGACCGATTGAATTATTGCTTCGTATCCTTAAGTAAAATTTACCGAAAAAGCGTAAAACGATGTCAAAATTTTATGTTCATATTAAAAACTTTAGAGTTTGATATAACTTCAATCTAAAGACGACCCCTTCAGCTTATTTTTAAAAACTTTAATTAGAATGAACCATATTTTCAATCAAACATTTTCTTTTAAGTGCGTGTTACTATTTTCTGATTAAAATGTATTGCATGTTCTCACTCTTTCTTTTTAGGTGCGTTCGTAATTATCTAAATACGTAGCACCTATAGTTGTCGTTCAGTCCGTCCGTCTGTTCGTCTGTCTGTCCGTCTGTCCGCCTGTCTGTCTGTTCGCATATAACAACGCAAAAATTACCCAACCGAATCGTTTGAAATTTAAAATATATATTTGTTACATAATTTTGTCGAGTCATTTCAAATTTTATGAACATCGGATGCATAGATCAATTACAGGGACAATCAAAAGGCTTCCGTTACATTACGGTCAATGGGGGAAAAAAGTTTCAAATCCATTTTAACCGCTTGAAATTCGAGATACATAATTATTACATAATTTTGTCGAGTTATTTCAAATTTTATCAAAATTGGATGCATAGTTCAAATACAGGGACAATCAAAAGTATTTCTTTACATTACGGTCAATGGGAAAAAAAGTTTCAAATGCATTTTAATGGTGTTACACTCATTCGAGTATGATAAAATTCATATGCATCTTTAAAGTACATTTTATAACATACATTTTGCATAATCTGTGGTGCAAAGAACATTGTTATTGATTTACAAGGCCACACAAAAGTACTCCTTTATATAATGGTATAGGGAGAACATTGTTTGGTGCGCAATTTAATTGTAATTAACTATTTACAATTTTATTAGATTGATATATGAGAGTGATATTTTTAAAATTTCGTTATCGTACGAACGCACCTTATTTGCTACGCTTCACGTGCAATTTTCAACTTCTTTCTTTTTTGAATGCCGACTATTCCTTTTCTGTCCAACACTAACACGAAAAATATTCCGTCACCTTTTGTCCGCCATATTGTAGTTATGTTGTATATCATAATAGTTGACTAACTTTTGTTTTTATAGCCTGTCTTTCATACAGCGTGTCCAGCGAATAACACCTTGATTTCAAAATTAAATTTCTCAAAAACAAATATCGATAGAATTATGCGGCAAACGGTTTGTTTATTCGATAAGCTGTTAAAATCTTATACAACAGTTTTTAACCCATTAACGCCCGAATTATTTTCTTCGCTAAAATTTAAATTTTGTATTTCCCACCACTTTTAAAAGCAAATTAACTTTTATATAAATTTATAGAGGATTCTGTCTCGTGAAATAAGGTATATGTTTAACTTCCTCTTTACTGGTGGGAATATCGCTTGCTTGCTGTTTTTGTAACCGTCCTCGAAAAAGGACGCTGGGCGTTACTGGGTTAAAACCTAACATAAAAAATTCTGGTATCATTTTACTTGTCATTAAATAAGAAAAATATTAGGTTTTTTTTTTTTTTTTTTTTTTTTTTTTTTTTAAGTGATGGCAATAATGAATTTCAAATTTTAAACCGTAATTTAATGCGACCGTTAAGGCGTTAAAGTTGCAATTTGTTTGAATACGTCTGATAGAATCTTCAGTTAAGTGTTGGAACACCAGTTGTCACATTGTTGTCAGCTGCATGTTGTGTTAGAAGCCTTTTTATCATTTTTTTAAATTTGAAAATGTAAAAATTTAGTTTATGATTAATTGGAGACAGTTACAGTAGATAAAATAATCTCATACTTATTTCAAACAGTTTTATGCAAATTATTGTTAATCACAGCTTAAGCGTGATATTTCATCAGGCAACAAATACTGATTGGTTGATTAGTTTGAAATTTTCGACTAATTTCATCGATTGATCAGCTACTGGGAAAATAGTAATGAAAATTTCTATTTTCTTATAATTTTGTTGCTATTTAATTTCTACAGATTTAATTTTTGCCAATGATAGTACACTCATTGGGTTTTAGCAGTCGCGTTAGTTTACTTCTTAAACTTAAAAGGAAGAAAATATAATGAAAAGCCCATAGCACCAACCTTATTTGACTAGCAAAAGCCATGCTTTGTTTGGATTCGCGAAGCATTATATTATAAAACAGATATTTGAAAGTAACAATATTTTTTTATTATTATTTTTGCATCTTTATTAAAGAAAAACATTATTTTATGTTTTGGCGAATTTTAAATTTTTATTTATGATGTAAGACTGGCATAATAAGATATTTTCGAAGCAAACTTATACAAAATATTTTTAAATTTTCAACTAAAAGTTCTTTTAAAGATGTTTTTATAATTTCCAGTAGCCACTGGTGTTTTTTAATTGTTTGAAATATGCATGTTTCCTATCTTTGTAATCAACATCCGATAATCTTTGATAGCTATTTTAGAATAATATATTTGAAGAAAGCTTGAAGAAAGTTACTTCTACAAAATCCTATTTTCTGGAAAAACATTTGAAATCTGCTTTCGTTGATACTATGAATTTTTAACTGTAAAACATTTTATTTTAATTTCTTCGTGTGTAATAATGTTAGCGTATGAGAATTTTTGATATTGTAGAATTTTTCGCCAGGAAAATTTCTATTGAATGCTTAATTTTGAAGGATTTTCACTCTCGACAACGTTAAGCCAACTGGTGTCTATATATCCTCAATATCTACAACTGCTTCATCTAATGTTAAACCTTGGGATTTATGAATTGTAACAGCAAAAGCTAACTGCAGAAGAAATTCTTTCCTTGAGCAATTTATGCTTCCATTTTTCCAGAATTTAATTATTGGGGGAATCGGTACGCACCAATTCTTATAAGTTAAATTACTGCAGTATTCAAATTTATCCATGATTATTCGCGATATCTGGTCTGGTGGCTTGTGCTTTTCTTTAATACGTGAAACAAAGTCTAAAGTCCCGTTCACTAAACCTTTTTCGGTCCACAAATAAGAACGTAACATTACTTTAGATCCAAATGATAAAGTAAGAAATGGTTAAAGCCTATTTGTCGTTTCTGAATCGGCCAACTTTGCTTTAGTACATTTATAAAAAGCTTGAATCGAGCCAACAACTTCACGCAGTTCTTTTAATTTTTCGTTTATATAACAAATTTAACAATTAATTTTATTTGTTTACAATTATTTTGTTGCCAAAGAAAAAAAAAGAAAAGAAACAAAGGAAAAAAATCCATAATACAATTTTTTTTAAATGTTTAAGTGTCATCTGTGCAAACGATTTTGCGGAATAATGAAAACATGTTTTGTTTAATAAATTAATCATGATTCTATCTATAATTATTTACTCCATGATTTAGACTTTTTTTTTTTTTTTGAAAATATACGCGTTTCATTTTTTATTTATTTGCTAAAATGCGTCCGTATTGGAAATGCAAGTAAAATAAATTAATTAAAATAATAATTTTTTAACGTTTTACTGTAAAAAAATTATATTGTGCAAATCTACAGATCATAATTTATTTTTGTGTTTAATTTGAAGTTAAAATATTGAATAGTTTTTTTGTAAAGTGTACGACAAATTGTAATTTGAGTGGGCTAGTAGAGGATTCGCTTCGCTCATCCTAATAAACTATTGGCTCGGTCACATTATATATTAGTAGTAGTTTTGGATTTCCAATCTCCCTCTATAATGAACATCTCCATAATCTGAACATTTTTAGTTGGTCCCATGAGTATTCAGAATAGAGAGAGGCCACTGTATTAAAATTAATAAAAGCCTTTTTTTTTTCTTTACTGTTGATGATACATATACATGATACTTTGATACATATACCGGGTGTCCCAAAAATGACTGATGGATTTTAAAATTCAATAACTTGAAAACGGTGACAGCTATTTAAAAAATTTTTGCAGGAGGGTTATGTATAATGTCAGGAGTTTTTTCACCGTACACTTGATTTTAGTTCGAATTTCAAACCGGCGATGGTTGACGGCGATTGAAGGCCAGGTGATCAGTGCTGAGTAAAGCGTCGACCTGGCCTTCAATCGCCATCAGCGCCACCTATTGTTTGAAATTCTAACTAAAATCAAGTGTTACGGTAAAAAAACTCCTGACATTATACATAACCCTCCTGCAAAAAATTTTTAAATAGCTGACACCGTTTGAAAGTTATTGAATTTTAAAATCCATCAGTCATTTTTGGGACACCCGGTACATAATATCTTCAAAAGAAGTCTATAGATTTACCCTTTCCGGCACACTGTGCCCAGTCCTGGGCTATCTAACTTTAATTACAAACTTGCAAATGGCACCAATAATGTTTTAGTAAAATTTTGCTTTTACAATAAAAGCTTAAATTAGGAGTTGCAAAACATCTCCAAAAACCCGTTTGTGAATTCCGGTGTCAATCGATAATTTCGCATTTTACTACAGATTTTACTCGTGCCAGAAAGGGTTAATACGAAATTTGATATTGATAATAAAAACATAACAAAAGTTTGCATGCATCAACAAATTTGAGGGATATTAAGTGTTTTAGAACTAGAAATTTCGCAAAGCAATGGTCTGTACAACTGAAGACACAATCTGTCTTTCATTAAATAAGGCAATTACTTAACAAAAATTCTGTTATAATGTCCGTGAAAGTCCTTGAGGCATACGAAGCCTACATAATCAAATATAAAACGGAGGGTATAAAAAATATACGTCGTATACCTTGTGGATATTATAAGAATCTCCGTATACCGTCTCTATCTCATATAGAGCATTAGCGCCCCTATCTTTGAGCGTTCATGACGTCAGCTCATACCTTCGACCTATACTGTAGGGGAGAGGGGGGCGCCTTTGAGCTGGGGGCACATTTGAACACTCTAAATATTTTCCTTCAAATAAATTTCTTAAAAAAAATGTATATGGTAATAAATTACTGCTGCTTCAAGGATATAATTATACAAAGCTGTACCATTTTGTATGAACAGTACTGTCTAAACAAGATATGTATTTTCCCCCCTCTTGAATTAAACTTAAGAAAATAAAGTTGTAAGATTTTTATTTACAAACTTCTATCCCTAAAACTTTAATTCATTGTTTAATGTCTAAACAAAGATGTTAGCTTTAGTTAATAAGCTTTGTTTTACTCAAATTCTTCAGTCGAATTAAGTAAACCGTTGTAATGTTGAATTCCATGTGATGGGGCACCTTCAAAGGTTCGCTGTTTCGCTGTTTTCTTCGCTGTTCAAACAGCGAAGAAACAGCGAATAAACTGGTGATAATAAGTAAGACAATTCAGAGAGAACATTTAAAGCTATGAAGTAAAGAGTTGTTGATATGTATCTAAATATTATTATTTCTGAATTTTTTTTATGCGAAAAGAGGTTAATTAAGAATGTCAAAGAACATGGACTTATACTGCTAACAATTCCCCTTACTGCACACATAGGTTCCAACCTCTTTATGTATCAGTGATGGGAAGTTTCAAATCTAAATTCATTTATTCGATAATTTCAAATCCTGGATATAAAATAATGATTCATAATTCAACAGGTTTCCAAACATTATTTCTGGTTTCCTTAATGGATAAGACGGAATTTTATACCAGGTCTCTTAGAAAAATAGCGAATGAAAGATTTTAATTTTCCAGAAGCATCAGATATCAGATTGGTGTATTTCAAGGATATAGTAAAAAAGTTTTTACAACCAAACAACTGGGGGAACACTTTGTGTTTTATCAACAATGAGTTTTGACATCAACTTTCATGGATAAAAATTTGGTCAAGTAACAAAAAAAAAAAAAAAAAAAAAAAAAAAAAAAAAAAAATAGTAATTTTAACAAAATGCAGTTATTTAATTTTATTCATATCACCTTATATTTCTGTAACATATGCAATTTTTTATAAAAACTCTGAATATTTTCATATTTTATTCACTTGTTCAAAGGTGCCCCTTGCTTGTTCAAAGGTACCCCTACATGGGGCCCCTTTGAACAGAAAATTTTCAACTTTTCAAATCCTCACAACTTATTTAATTTCTTTGGAAAATGTTTAGTTTCTGGTTTATATGATGAAGAAATGTGTTTTTTATTATGAAATATTTTAATCTCAATAAATATAATTCAACTATGAAATATATTGATTTTCTGAAAAAGTGTTCAAAGGTGCCTCCCTCTCCCCTACACTCTCTGTTTTTTTTACGACAATAACACTGCACAAAAGTATTTTAAAGTGTTCTAATTTTAATTTTTTATAGTGTACTTCATTTTCGTAATGACTTTTTTTATATTAAAAAAAAATCAAAAGTTGGATTTCTTAAATTTACTTTTTTTTTTGGGGGGGGGGAGGGGGATATTTTATTAAATGATTATAATGATTAATGAAATAACTTTCCCCTAATAGTAAATCCTTTTGAAAAGACAGATGTGCTTATTATATACTCCCGCTGTCCCAAGTTAATTGCGACATTTAGGTTGAAAATTTTGTCCCAAATTAGTTGCTACATTTCAAGTAGGTGGAGTAATTTCTGATGCAGCTCAGTAGATTGATACCAGTAAAATTATACTAGAATTTTGAATTTATACAAAAAAGAAAAAAAAAAAAAGTACTAGTTTGAATAAAATGTTCTTAAATAAATTCACGATTGATTAGATTGAAGGCAGTTTTATGTGAATACTGTTTAAAAAAATCTTAATGGGGCGTAGCTTACGAGCGTGTGAACCGGGATTTTTTAAAGTTTTTAATTATTTATGGAATTATTGAGGGAATGTTAGGTGCGTAAATATTGTTGATTGATAGTATAGCCCTCTGAAAAATGTTCAAACAAAATCATCAAGTCATAAATATCAATAATCAGTACAAAAGTATTCAAATGTCGCAACTAATTTGGGACAGAGGGAGTAACAAATTTCATAACAATCCATGTATATGTTCATGTTCATACTATCATTCGCACAATGATTGAAAAAATTTAACCTCTTCAGTCCCTGAGTACCCAAATGGGTGCATCAGTTTTGTCCCATTTTATTAATGATACTCAAATATAAATGAAATTTCGATATAAGAATAACATGTTTCGAATTCTAAGGTTCGAGCTAATGAAAATAAAACAAAAATCTCGCTCTGAAGTCAAACGAGAGAAGAAATAATTCAGTAATAATTAAAAATACTGTAATAATCGCCAGTAGCGAAGAGGTTAATCATCCCTGATTTGCCCATACGTTATACTTATAATATGTTTTTTTCCAATCATGATTTGCTTCTACCACATAAAAGCATCCATATTCCAATCATCATTTATTATTCTCAACAGTAATTTTTTATTGTAAATTTCGCATTATTTAACCCATTCGTGCCCAGCATCTTTTGCGTAAATTTTATTTGGTTGGCACCACTATTTTTAGAAGATTTAAATTTAGTTCATTAATCACGAAAATGCATCATTTAAATAAAATAATTATTGTTTTCCTTTTTTACCGGTGTCAAAAACAGTGCTGAATGCACCTTTTGAAGCGTCCCTAAAAAGGGACGCTAGGCACTAATGGGTTAATTACTTAATTGATTTGCCCGTATGCCGTTCGAGTAAGACTAATCTGTTTAATTCATCATTTAAAGCGTTTTGACACCACTATTTCTTTTTAATTGAACAGCATACTACTCAAAGGTAGATATCTTTAGAATAAATATTACGGATATTTTAGGTTAAAAAAAGTGGTAAAAACCCATATTTTCAGTTTATTGCACGTAAAAATAAAGAATACTGCCCAGTTAAACTGATGGCATTGAGCTCACAGGCTACAAATACTAATTGTACATTAAAGCCTTATATTTTCAAGGGTTAATTCCGTTAAAAAATTAAGAAAGGGAAACAGCTCTCTTCTTTCCTCTTTTTTTATACTTAATCATTGAACCTCCTATACTATCAAAGACATGCTTTATCATATAAAAAATCTATATCCAAAATTCAGAGCAAATTAGATAATTCTTAATAAAAACCCATTTAGCATTTATATAATTTAAAAGGAGTTATCCCCCTCTTTTATACTTAACCATTAAACTTCCAAAACTATTCAGAGATTTGAACGAAATCTGAAAATTCTGCTTGAAAAACCCATTTATATAAATTAAGGGGGGGCATTAGAACCCCTGTTCCCCCTATTTATACTTATACAATGAACACCTAATAACAGTCACTGAATCGCCTCATCTGAATGATTCTAATCTAAATTTTGAACGAAAACTTAATTCTGCATGAAAATCCCATTTATATCAACTAACGGGGGGGGGGGGATTAGAGCCCCTGTTCCCCCTATTTATACTTATTCAATGAACACCTAATAACAGTCACGGAATCGCCTTATCAGAATGATCCTAATCTAAATTTTAAACGAAAACTTAATTCTGCATGAAAATCCCATTTATATCAACTAACGGGGGGGGGGGGCATTAGAACCCCTGTTCCCCCTATTTATACTTATTCAATGAACACCTAATAACGGTCACGGAATCGCCTCATCAGAATGATCCTAATCTAAATTTTGAACGAAAACTTAATTCTGCATGAAAATCCCATTTCTATAAATTAAGGGGGGGGGGGCATTAGAACCCCTGTCCCCCTATTTATACTTATTCAATGAACACCTAATAACAGTCACGGAATCGCCTCATCAGAATGATCCTAATCTAAATTTTGAACGAAAACTTAATTCTGCAGGAAAATCCCATTTATATCAACTAACGGGGGGCATGAGCCCCCCGTTCCCCCTCTTATACATATCGAATGAACTCCAAAAACTAATCAGGGAAGCGCCTTGTCAGGATATACCTACATACAAAATTTCAAGTGGATCCGATATTTTTATCATGAGTTATCGCGTTACGCACATACGCACATACGCACATACATACAGAACGGACGGGCACATAAGCTCTCAGGCTATGATAGCCTGTGAGCTAAAAAGAACCAGTTATTTTTCTTACTCAATTAGGCAAAAATTTCTGTTTTAAAAAACCGGTGATAAAAGATTTAAAAAAAAAATGTTAAAGACATGCAAATGTAGACATTATTTGAAAGGTTTTTTTTTTTTTTTTTTTTTTTTTTTTTTTTTTTTTTTTAAATAAAAAATATTAATCAGTTAAGTGATTTAAAAAAGTTATTTTAATTCCAATGATCGACTCAATTTTACAAATCAATTCGGCTTTTTAAAGTAATATATGATAAAAAAAAAACACAATCTGTTTAATTAACAATCACAATTTTATGTTGATATATATAAAAAAAATTGAAGACACATTAATTCAAACTTTGTATATTTTTTGCTGATTTTCGTCTCGTTTAAAATGTACAAGATCCTTTAAAAGAATTAAAAAAATGCTTTGTATGAATTTTTTTTAAGCTAGTACTCTTTTAACATAGAGTGTCGCTGAAGTGTTTTACTTTAAAATGTTTCACTCTGTACAATCATTTTTTTTTATTGCCCTTCTTGGAATTTTCATTTTCTAAAACCAATGATAACAATCGCAGAAAAATCTTTTGTATTTCAAACTTCCGCGTATATTTTCTATTTCACGGAACAAGCATTCAGGAATATTTCGAAAACAATTTTTAGATATGTTTACCCGACTTGGAAAATTGAAATAAAAAGGAGGTTTTAAGTTTTTTGAAATGGAATTGAGCTTTCTCTGATTGATTTACGGTATTTATTCAAACTAGTCGTTGGGGGGCCACCGTAATACTTACCCATCATGGATAGGCATATGAAAATAAAACATGTGAAATCTACTTATACAATGCATTGCAATTCCAAAACAAAATTTAAATATTGTTAATATGCATAGTAATGCTCTATTAATGAATTGCTGATGTACCAATTTCGACAAATTATATAAAACGCCAAACTACTCAAGTAATACCGAACTGCGTAAAAGAAATATCCTTATAACACCAAAAATAATAATATTATAAACTAACAGTTTACTGCGTTGGATTAAGCGTTTCATTTTCAATTAAAATATACCTCTGAATTAAAATTTGAATGAAATACAGGGTCATGAAAAATCGAAGAATGTGGAAAACAGGATTACAAATATCTCGACAACTAATAACCCGATGGACTTCATTCTATATGGAAAATGTGTGTTATTTTATTGCCTTATACGTCCATTCCTTAGAACAAAAGCATTTGAAAATTTTTATATACCTTTCATCAGAACGAATTTTTCGAGAGTCCGAAAAAAATAGTTCCGGATAATCGAGGTTGCTGATATTAAATAGGCTTCATCCCATTCTTACATACTAACTACATACAAAATTTCAAGTCTCTATCTCAATTTGTTCGGGAGATAGAGCGTTTACAGACAGACAGACTGACTGACAGACAGACAGACAGACGGACGGCAAATTTTTTTTTCTAAAAATATGTTTTTCGGAATCTCCACTATCTACAACATGTAAATCCGTCAAAAAATTTTTTTCGATTTTCAAAACGATTGCAAGACTTACCCTATACTACGTATGATGGGTAAGTAAAAACAGTAATATGTTCAGAAGTAAAAGTATTTTTCAGATGAGTATAATTAAAGAAACTGTGACTTTTATCTTTATATAATCCCTTGATCAGCAAGCAATGATGTTTCGCTAATATTGAATTCTCACTGTAAAAATCGAAAAATTTTGTTTTAACCCTTTGCAGAGCAGGGCAAAATCACTGCTTAAGTGTTAAAATTAATAACTGGCACCGGAATTTAAATTTTTTTTTTTTTTTTTTTTTTTTTACACCAAAATTCCGGTGCCAATGTGCGTTTCGGAATTATAGTTAAGTGGTTTCATAGATACACAGAGTACGGAACAGAGAATCAACTTTCATGCACTGTAATGGCAACTTGTTTAACATGGGATTACGCATAGACAGTAGCGACACGAGCGGACCACTCTGAAACTACTATCATAACATAAGAGAGGTTGCTAATTCGGCGAAACATCGCTTCCTTGGCGACAAATGATAAGGAAAAAAATACAGCAACGGCTTGCTGCTTCTTGTTTTGAAATTTATGAAATAACTTTAACGTATTCGTCTTACAAACAATGCATGTGTCTCTTCGTAACATAACGATCTAATAATTTAAACTTGAAAATTCAAGAATAATAACAGTAATAATTACGAATCAATATAAGCGCGGAAATCTAAGATCAAATAGCATAAGCACATGTGCAAAGATAATCAAATCAGCATTCAGCAACAAGCGCCAAGCAGAATAAGGTTACAGTTAAACAGAAATCACGAGGATAAAAATCGCCAACACGATGGTTTAGTTTTTAAGTGATCCACTGAGGGCGCTCTTTTCAAGCCGAGTTGAGGCTCTGTTACTACTCTGTGCATAGATATATCACCGCGCCGCAAGGGGTTAAACTGAGAAAGAGAAACTGATTACGGATTGCCACGAAAGTTAAAAATTTAAAATTTCCTTAAAAGTTTCTGGTGAAAATCTTGTTTAAATTAAGTAGGATAAAATATATCCCACCGCTTCTCAAGGGATATTAAAACATCGTAAATGAATATTTTAGCATAAGATTGTCTTATGCTTTTCTGAAAAGAATTAGGTATGTTTAATGTTTTTCGCTATCTGAAATAATGGCGTTTTGAAAAAAAGAGGAGGAGCCATGTAGTGTATTGGCCACCAGTTGGGAGTGAAGTAACTTAGAAGCTTACTAACTTAACTTCACAAGATGACAGCTGTTTTTTTTTTATCATATCTACAGTTTCTAATTACCGCCGGTGAAAGCTTACACCAGTAAACTTGAATAGAATTTTTTTTTATTTTAGCACCTTATTGATGGGAAATGTCTCTAACAAATATTGTAAAAGTCTTCTATTTATTTTTACCGGTGTCAGATTGCTCAGGTACTGTAATCTTTTCACTGACACTGACACAATGTGGCGGAACTATAACCGCCGAAGCTTTTACTGGCAATTAATCAGCGTTTAAATAAAAAGAAATTTTCTTTATAAATATACTGGTGGAAGTTTACCCCGGTGGTAACGAATCATTGCGAAAGCGGTTACAGTTAAAGCTTCAGTAATTTAAGGCAATGTCAGTTCCTCTTGCTTAATAGTTCCATGCCTATTACATAAAAGTATCTGAGATGTTGTTCTCTCAAATCGCAAAAATGTTCTCATTAAATGAAATAAAATTTTCTCAAACAAAATACTGGTGTGAAAAAAAAAAACCCGCGGAAATCTTATTTTTAGTTTATACATAAACAGATTTTGAAGAAACACTAATTCAAACTTTGCATCCTTTTTGATGATTTTCGTCTAATTTAACCCCTTGATGGGCGGTGGTTTCATATATATACCACTTAATTTTAATTCCCAAACGCCACATTCGCACCGGAATTTTGTTAAAGAAAATTACGGTTTATTGAATGCGTGAAATATAGCGTTTTCTTATTTACAAAAAAAAAAAAAAAAAAGTTGTTTTCAAATTTCGGTGTCAGTCATTAATTTCAACATTTAAGCAATGAATTTGCCCTGCCCCGCAAAGGGTTAAAAGGTACAAGACCCTTTAAAAGAATTTCAAAATACTGTGTGTGTATATTTTAAGCTAGTACTCCTTTAACATAAAATGTCTCAGAAGCTTTTTACTTAAAAATATTCCACTCCGTACAATATTTTTTCTATTCCCCTTCCTTGAAATTTTCATTTTCTAAAATCAACGATAAGAATCGCAGAAAAATTCTTTTGTATTTTAAACTTCTACATATATTTTCTATATCACTGAGCAAGCATTCAGGAATATTTCGAAAACAATTTTTAGTTATGTTTACCAGAGTTGGAAAGTGGAAATAAAAGGGATTTTTA